>CAUYRT010074162.1:0-18695 GCA_963574885.1 Lepilemur ruficaudatus | reverse complement strand
TATTCAGGTCTTTAGTGCATTCAGAGAGTTCTGTCATTTGCATTGTTGGAAGGGGTCTTGTTCTGTTCTCCACTGATGAGCTCGTTTCTCGACACCTCTGTGTTGTGGGGCCACTTCCCTCGTCTATTAAAGTGCTGTTTGTACAGAGTCTGACACTGATCTTTTGGTTGTGCTGCTTTTGCTATTTGTCGATTCTTGTGCCGATGCCAATAGCACATCCTCCTTCTTTTCCTTTTTTGTTTTTAGACAGTCTTGCTCTGTTGCCCAGGCTGGAGTACAGTGGTGTCAACATAGCTCACTGTAACCTCAAACTTCTGGGCTCAAGGGATCCTCCTGCCTCACTCTCCCAAGTAGCTGGGACTACAGGTGCCACCACACCCAGCCTCCCGTTTCCTTTTTAAGGTTGAGATATTCATTGACTTTTAGTTTTCCATACACATTTTGAGTTTCCTCCTAAAAATCGAAGAACTTTGATTGTATTGCAGTGAATTTATAGGTTAAATTGGGGGAAATTTACATCTGCAAAGTATTAAGTTGGTCTATCCAAGAGCAAGAAATATATCTCCCTTGATTGAGATAATCTTCTGTGTCCTTTACTATAACAGAATTTCAAAGTGTTCACAGACGTCTTGAGTGCTTTTTTGTTATTTTAGTTCCCATATATCCTATAGTTTTTGTTGATATTGCAGAGGATATTTTATTTTTTGTTACATTATCTGGTTGTTTATTGCTGGTGCAGAGAAATGCCATTGATCATTTTTTTTAAGATAAATGCTTTTATCTTCTTTAATAACAAGAAAGTATTTGAGGCTATACATTTTTCTCTGAGTACAATTTACACTTTGTCTCATAGTTTTGGGGATGAAGTGTTTACTTTTCAGGGCTTTATAAATATTCTGTAATTTTCCAGCCAATATCATTTTTGATTTAAAGGTTATCTACCTGGGCGTGGTGGCTCACGCCTGTAATCCTAGCACTCTGGGAAGCTGAGATGGAAGGATCGCTTGAGCCCAGGAGTTCGAGACTAGCCTGAGCAAAAGCAAGACCCTGTCTCTACTAAAAACAGAAAAAACTAGCCGGGCTGGTGGCTTGTGCCTGTACTCCCAGCTACTTGGGAGGCTGAGGCAGGAGGATCACATCTTTTCATACAAGTCGGCAGTAGGAATATCTTGGGCAGTGGAGCAGGTCTGGCAGGTTTTGTTTCAAAGGTTAACCTAGCTCAGTCATGCTGTGTGGAGAGTCAGGGCCTCATAAACTGGAATCAGAGGCAGGTACTTCAGTCCCAAAAATCTTGCAATTCCCCAGTGATACAAAGTGCCTCCCACTTCTACATGGAAATGAGCAATAATGGAACCCACCAATTGCCTTTTAAAGCTTGTGAATATACATAGAAAACCTAAGTTAACCTTAAGAATTGGTGGGGAAAATGAAATATCAACCTAACACAACAAACCAGTAGGACTGGCAGCACAGGACTATATGCAACAACTTAATACACACTAAGGCAGAGCATCTTTTACCAGGAGAAAGACCAAATCTCAGTCCCTGACTCACATCCTCAGTTCTGGGTCAAGACCTAGTGATGGGTAGGGTGCAGTGGCTCAAGCCTATAATCCTAGCACTCTAGGAGGGAAAGATGGGAGGACTGCTTGAGCTCAGGAGTTTGAGACCAGCCTGAGCAAGAGCGAGATCCCACCTCTCCTATAAATAGAAAGAAATTAGCCAGGCATGGTGGCATGTGCCTGTAGTCCCAGCTACCTGGGAGGCTGAAGCAAGAGGATTGCTTGAGCCCAGGAGTTTCAGGTTGCTGTGAGCTAGGCTGATGCCACAGCACTATAGCCCAGGCAAGAGAGTGAGACTCTGTCTAAAAAAAAAAAAAAGACCTAGTGATGGAAGTCAAGGTCAAGGGTCAACCAAAGGAGTTCACAACACCAAAGCATCAATGGAATTGCCACAAAACAGACAGAGGAAAAAGTACAAGGGCTGTCGTGGCCATCAGCACCTGTTTCCACTGCCTAGGGCATCCTTTTCCCTTACAGCAAAGGCTGCCCAAAGTGTATGGGATTTTTACTTAATAACCTCATACTCTGGCAATCCTTGGACACCAGAATTAACTAGAGTAAATATCCTACTCCTGATTCCCACACATGGGCCAGATCCTGGCTGTGCTGTGGCACACCACCTCATCTGCTGTGATGGCTGCCTGCCGGGGAGGGTCAGTCCTTGGGCAGCTCCTGGAGTACAAGTTTCAAGACAGATCAGGGACCTTCTCAACAACCCCTCCCTGTATCTCTGGTCCCCAAGTCCAATCAGGCTACAAATGTAGTTCAGGAAGAGCAGACCATCCAAACTGCTGTGAACGCTACTGGTTCAATGAGTAGCAAATAACATCTACACCTCAAGGTTAAAATGTGCAATTTGCCATTCGATTTAGTCAGATGGATGTACTGGGCCAGCCATGGGACTGCAATTCCTCCTGGCAGTGTCTGAACTCCTAGAAACCTGGAGGGGCAGGAGAGTGTGGCCATGGCAGGTGCTCATGAAGCATTTCAGGTGGTGGCCAAGAGTACAGGCTTTGGGGCCACACAGCCCAGCTCTGCCACTCAGGAGCCTCTCTGTAACTCAGCCTATTTTGTAAAATGAGTTAATAACACTACTTACTTCCCTGAGTTGATGTGCGGATTAAATGAGAAAACTCATTTATCACAGTCCCTGGCACATGGCTAGGTAAAAAGGTAAATGTTGTGGGGACAAAATCAGAATTTTTGTTCAGCACATAAGTAGTATTATCACAATAAATTCATTTCAGTTTTTTTTTTTTTGTAAGCCAAAACTATTCGTGGTTAGGGAGGAGTGTGCTTAGGGAGGAGTATCACCTTAATAGTCTGAATTTCCAATCAGTGCTTCAAATTCTAAAACTAGTTAAACTACTACTGCTACTTTGTGGACAACAGACTGGAAAATAAGGCCTGAGCCACTGGCCAAGTCAATGCAAGGAGAAAAGACTAGACAACTTCTAAGAGGCAATTTAAATAAACAGGGAAACTGGAATACTTTTATTAGTAAAAAGCGTGTTATAAACTAATGGGAAGTCGAATTCTTAAATAATTCATTACTCTTACCTTTTCTTTCACTTCTTTCTTGCCCTGATTTTTATATACAAAGCACCATTCTGTTATAGCTTATCTCAAATGATAACTGGTCATTCTCTTCTGAGTGTTTGCATATATGGGCTCCAGCTTATTAATCAGAATCCACAGGCACTTTCAGCTACCAGATTTCATTTTCTAGAACTGTCTCTCACAGACTGCTTTTGCTGAATTTCTCATATTTATAACCCCATTTCAGCCCATTTTGATGCTAACCTTCTTTCCGCCATTAAAAAAGTAGAAGAAAGTTTCTGTAGAAAGGGAGTTCTGAGGGTAATGAAGTGAACCACACAATAAATGACTCAGAAGCAGATACAGCACAGGACAAGGGGCAGCAACTGACAATTGTTCCTTGGAAAAGAGCTCCTGTAATATCAACCATCTCAAGCATGTGGTGAGAGAGCCAGATGACAGACTGAGACACCAGCTCAACACTGCTCCAGAGACAGATGACAGACACCTTTAAACCATGTAAACAAGGAGTTACAGACTGACAAGTAATCTCCATTATTCCAACAGATCTCCCTACTAAAAGCTGATAATTGCCATGACCCCCACAAGCAGAAGGATCTGCCCTCCTATACCAGAGTTGGCCTGGTAAGAGCAAATCTGGAGGCTGGTGTAGGCAGCTACTGTTACTAACTTTCTCTCTCTTACAAACTGATGTTAAACAGACAAAATCTTGGTTTTAATAACAAAATCCGCAAGTTGGATCCCATGCTACCATATCCTTTATATCCATTATCCTCCCAACTCACAGGGGTTTTTTTCTAAGTTACTTTTTAGAAAAACACATTTTACATGTGTTATTTAACTTCCTAGCAGGGTCTCAACAGTCTAAATTTACACACACAAATCTCACTTCATTCCGTAACAAATTTCTGCTTGCAATCATAAGGTTTGTCTCCTGTGTGGATTATCAGATGTTGAGAAAGAGCAATACTTGCTAAGTTAAAGGTACCACATTCCTCGTGACAGAACACAAACATTTCAAAAAGGTCCATACAAACAGGCAAGAAAACCCCAACCTGGTTCCACCACACTTGAAAGTGTAAAGATCCCAATTAATTTTCTTGAAGTTAAAGTAAATGATTAAGAGGAAGGAAAAGAAATGCAAGTGATCAAATGAAATACCTAACTGCACTTTAAGATCTGGTCCTTTAAAACAAATTTAAGTAATTATATCGACACTTCATTTGTTTAAATTAATCCTGCAGGGGGCCACCCTCTGAATCTGAGGGAAGGGAAGGCTGCCTTGGGATGGCCGCTGTGCACCTCAGCAGCCTGCCTTTAGTTAATGGTTCACTGGGAGACTTAAATCCCCTAAGATTTGAATCTCTAAAATGAAAATCAAAAAGTGACTGCTTTCTCACCAGTATTACTCTTATAACATAAAATAGTGAAGAATTTATCAACAAATCTGTCACTCGCCACTGTGAACTGCACAATGTTGAGTGAAGGCTGACTGGGCAGTAGAGAGCTCCCCACACCCACTACATTTATAGGGTTGCTCTCTAACATGAGGTTTATGGACTTCCTCACGACAAATAAGAATTATTCTTTGATTGAAAGTCTTTCCACATTGGTTATATCTGTAAGATCTCTCTCCACTATGAATTCTCTGATGTCGAATAAGGTGAGAGCTTTGTCGGAAGGATTTCCCACACTCAGCGCACTCGTAGGGTTTCTCTCCAGTGTGAATTCTCTTGTGTTGGATAAGGGATAAGCGTGCACTGAAGGATTTCTCACATTCATTGCACATGTAGGGTTTCTCTCCAGTGTGGATTCTCTGATGCTGAATAAACTGTGAATGCTGACTAAAGGCCTTGCCACACTCACTACATTCATAAGGCTTCTCCCCACTGTGAATTCTGTGATGTTGAATGAGGGAGGAGCGAACATTGAAGGCCTTCCCACAGTCACTACACTTGTAAGGATTCTCTCCAGTGTGAATTCTTCGATGGCGGATAAGGTGAGCACTCTGGCTGAAGGCCTTCCCACAGTCACTGCACTCATAGGGCTTCTCACCATTGTGTGTTCTCTCATGCTTAATCAGGGTGGATATCTGTCCAAAGGTTTTCCCACACTCATTACACTCATAGGGTTTCTCGCCAGTGTGGCTCCTCTGATGCTGAATAAGATGTGAGCCCTGGCTAAAGGCCTTCCCGCATTTGTGACACTCATAGGGTTTCTCTCCATTATGTACTCTCTGATGTTGAACAAGGGAAGAAAGCACACTGAAGGCTTTATCACATTCGTTACATTCATAGGGCTTCTCACCATTGTGTGTTCTCTGATGGTGAATAAGATTAAAACTCTGGCTGAAGGCTTTTCCACACTCATTACATTCATAGGGTTTCTCTCCAGTGTGAATTCGTTGATGCTGAATAAGATGTCCCTTTTGACTGAAGGTTTTCCCACACTCACTACATCCATACGGCTTCTCACCAGTATGAATTCTCTGATGCTGGATAAGGGATAGGCGAGCACTGAATGATTTTCCACACTCATTGCAGACATAAGGCTTCTCCCCAGTGTGAATTCTCTTATGTTGAATAACTTGTGAGCGCTGACTGAAGGATCTTCCACACTCATTACACCTATATGGTTTCTCTCCAGTGTGAATTCTCTGATGGACAATAAGGGTTCGGTTCAGGCTAAAGGATTTTCCACATTCATTACACTCATAGGGTTTTTCTCCTGTATGAATCCTCTGATGTTGAATGAGAGATAATCGTGCACTGAAGGCTTTGCCACACTCACTACAGTCATAAGGTTTCTCTCCAGAATGAATTCTCTGATGCTGAACAAGGTGTGACTGCCTGCTGAAGGCTTTCCCACATTCTTCACACTTGTAAGGTTTCTCTCCACTATGAATTCTCTGATGATGAATCAGATTAGAGCTATGACTAAAGGCTTTCCCACACTGATTACACTCATGAGGTTTCTCTCCTGTATGAATTTTTAGATGTTGAATGTAAGATGAACGTGTACTAAAGGCTTTCCCACATTCAGTACACTCATAGGGTTTTTCTCCAGTGTGAATTTTACAGTGCTGAATAAAGTATGAGTGAGCACTGAAAGTTTTACCACATTCCTCACATGTGTAGGGTTTCTCATCAGTGTGAATTCTCTGATGTTTGCTGAGGACAGAGTGCTGACTGAAAGCTTTTCCACATTCACTACACTCATAGGGCTTTTCAACCACATGAATTCTTTGGTGCTGACAGAGAGCTCTGTTCTGCCTGAAAGTTTTTCCACACTCAGTACACTCAAAGAATTTCTCTGCGTTGTTAATCCTCTTATTATCACTAAGAACTGAACTCTCTCTAGGTAGTTGCATAAACACATCTCTCTGACAGGCTCCCTTTCCTAAATGGAAACTCTGGAGGTTAATGATGTTCTTATATTGCTGAAACTGTTCGACACATGACACATTCTGATGGAGACTTGGCTCTCTAGCTACTTTAACATGTCTGGAAGGATTTGAGCCTGTAGAGCAGTTTTCCCCAACAACAAGGAACTTCTGACAATTCTCTGCAGTGGTGGTTTTCACATGATTCATGGTCTCTGTTTGGAAATTGCTCTTCTGGGAGGATTTCTTACATCCTTCTACTATAGGTTTTCTCCAGCAATCCTCTAACTGTCCCTCAGTTTTACTCATCTCTTCAGGTTCCTTGGAAATATTCCTTACATGTTCTTCTGATTTTGCTCTCTGGGATTCCATTTTTTCAGAAATGTCCTGCTTTGGAGTCAATTCCTTTTTTTCAATCCTAGAATCATAACCTAAAAGAATGAAAAGCAATGAGTCACTCATGTTTTATTGCAATAGAAAGAATTAGAGTATAAGCAGGAAAATTTAATATAAAACAAATATCTCCTAAGATGATACTGGATACCCAGAACGCAAAAAAAAAAAAAAAAAAAAACCAGAAACCAACAAAAAAAGACCTCACTGGGAAGAGGAGAGTAAAGAGTACAGAAGAAGCTTGCTGTCAAAGCAGCAGAAACTGGCACAGGAAGGAAGGAAAGAAGGAAAAAAGCCCAAGGTCAAAGGTTTACAACTGCAAACAGGCCAACCAGGAATAGATGGAGTAGGACAGCAAGGCATGACCTCAGAGAGGTGAGGAGGGTAAAGAAGGAGGCAGTAGAGGTTTGGAGTTCGCCACCTCTGCTGTTCATGTCATTGCTGCATACTTTGTAAACAACCTATATTCTTATGGCTTATACATAATAGGTATTCAAATACTTGTTGAAAAATAAATAAATGACAAATGATTCATAAAGAATGAGCTGTACAACAGAGTAACAGATTATGAGCAAAACTATTTGATCTGGACAACCTGGTTTCACGGAAGCAAATCAGGAAAAATAGAAAAAAAGCAGTCTACTCATTCTAAATAGCAGGGGCAGCACAAAGTAAAAAGACCAAAATGCAGTCCCACACCACACATTCCTAGTGAACAAAATGCCTAAAAATTTGTGAAAACTGTGATACAACTGAATTCTGGACCCAAAAAAGGAAGTTTATTTTTTAAAAAACAAAACAAAACAAAAACAAATCACTGAGTTACATGAATACAGACTGCAGAAACAGCAACCAAGGTCATAACAGTAAGAGTGTATCCCTGTGCTGAGATACCATGAAAGCATGATGGAGTTCCCCTTTTGTCAAGGGCAGTTATTATGAGCTATAGCAGGATGCTACTGGGGACTGCACAGCCAGAACAGGGAGATTGAGCTGAAAGTGATCACTGGACCAGGTCTAAAATTGGGCTAAGTAGTCTTAGATTTCTGTGAACTACTCCAAGTATTTTAGAGGGACTGATTTTTACTATTCAATGTATGAAAGGGAAAAGGCAAACTTAACAATTTACTCTGGAAACTCATGAGGAGTGCTCTGGATGATAAACATCCTGAATTTCTGGAATAAAAACTTCTGGGTATCTGAGGAGTTCAGAGCCGTTAAGATCTCAGGACTAAAGTGTAAAAAGGTGATTCTAATCAAGAAGTGTTGTTTCACCAGGTAGGAAACAGAATGAATGTGAACAAAATGAAAAACCACAGGTCAGAATCACCTGTGAGTCAACAAACAACATCTCACACTACAGTTCACGTTACCGTTTCCCTCAGATACCCAGTGCTTCCCTTGGTTGCCTGTTTGTATTTTTAAATGAGGCAATAAAAAGATGCTTGGGAACTCTGTGTATGAGTGGTACCTGTCAATGAAAGGGCATTTGAGTGAGGTGATTATAAGGCCAGAGCACCCCCAAATGCTAAAAACTGGAAGTCTTAGATCTAGGGCTGTTTAGTTTCTTTCGAGGCAATAACCTGGTTTTTGCCAGAGTTAGAAGATGCCCTGTTGTTGGGTATTTTTAATGCAGGGTAGGATGTGGTAGTACCAGCCATTCCTGTTTTTAGACATTTTAGTTGATACCTCAGGTTTCAGGTTAAAGTTTTGGTTTTTGGACAATAAACATCCCTTCATAAGGGATGTAATAGTTTGCCATCAGGAGGTATAAAATGTCTGATTGCATCTCTTTTTGTGATGTTAGCAGCCATTAATGATCATTATCTGGATTCGCTTTTCAATTTCGGATTGTGAAATATTGATATTGTAATTGTCATTTCTTCATTTTTTAGCTGAAACCTCTATGAAGAGAAGTTAAACTTCTATTCACCAATTGTTTGGTTATCCTGGGGTATAATACATCTATTACAGGCAGAATAAATATTTGACTCTTCTATTTACCAGTTTTCAGAATTCCTAAAATTCCTTACAATTCCTCAAATCCCTTACAATTCCTCAAAGGTGACCAATGAGTAGCGAATTTTTTTTTTTTTTTGAGTATCAGACTCGCCTTAACAAAGCCTAAGACCACGGTGACAAGGTAAGGTGATCCAATGACAAGTTCTCTCTATAGCTTTTTATCTATAATAACTGACACTCAATCAAATATCAGAAAGCATGTGGAAAAAAAAAAAAAAGAAATGGCAAATGACAAAAAATCAAGATAGAAAATACATGATAAAAACAAACCCATAGGGGCTGGGTGTGATGGCTCACACCAGTAATCTTAGCACTTTGGGAGGCCAAGGTGGGAGGATCGCATGAACCCAAGAGTTTGACACAAACCAAGAAAACATAGCAAGACCTTGTCTCTTAAGAAAATTAAAAAAAAAAAAAAAAAAAAGGCCACGTGCAGTGGCTCACACCTGTAATCCTAGCACTCTGGGAGGTTGAGGTGGGAGGATCGCTTGAGGTCAGGAGTTCAAGACCAGCCTGAGCAACAGTGAGACCCCATCTCTAATAAAAAATAGAAAAAATTAGCCAGGCAACTCAAAATAGAAAAAATTAGCTGGGCATGTTAGCGTATGTCTGCAGTCCCAGCTACTTCGGAGGTTGAGGCAGGAGGATCGCTTGAGTCCAGGAGTTTGAGGTTGCTATCAGCTAGGCTGATGCCATGGCACTCTAGCCCGGGCAACAGAACAAGACTACCTCTAAAATAAAACAAAACAAAACACAATAAAAAACTTAGCGAGGCATAGTGGTGCACACCTGTAGTCCCAGCTACTTGGGAGGCTGAGACAGGAGAATTGCTTGAACCCAGAAGTTCAAGGCTGCAGTGGGCTATGATTATGCCACTGCACTCTAGCCTAGGCAACAGAACAAGACCCTGTCTCTAAAAATAAAACCACAATGAGACATCACTACACACCTATCAGAATGGATAAAATTAAAAAGACTGACCACACCAAGTGCTGGTGAGAATGTGGAAGAACTGGAACTCTCATACACTGCTAGTGGGAATAAAAATAGTACAATTAGTTTAGAAAACATTTTGGCAGTTTTTTAAAAAGTTAAATCCATACCTACCATGTAGTCCAGCCATTCCACTCCTAGGTATTTGCCCAAGAGAAAAGGAAATGTATGGCCACACAAAGATTTGTAGACAAACGTTCACAGCAGCTTCATTTGTATTAACCAAAAACTGGAAACAACTCAAATAAATGTCCATTAACAGAGAATGCATAAGTAAGTTGTAGTATATTCATATAATACTATTCAGAAATAAAAGGAACTATTGATATACAACACAAATGAATCTCAAAATAATTATGTTGAATAACAGAAGCCAGACAAAAAAGAATACATGCTCCATTATTCCATTTATATAACACCATAGAAAATGTAACCTCTAGTATCAGAAAGCAAGTCAGTAATTGCTTCAGGATAGAGGTGGGAAGGAGTGAGAGGGACATGAGAAAATTTTGCAGGGTGATGGATATGTTTGTTCTCCTAATCGCAGTGATGGTTTCCCATGTGTATACATATGTCAAAATATATATTAAAAAAATCACACTCTTTAAGCACCTGTAACATATTGCATGCTAATTATACCTCAATAAAGCTGTTTCTTTAAAGAAAATAAATAAATAAGAGTGTGGGGTCTAGACCAGTCTGTCAGGGATTCAACCCTGCTCTGTTCCTTGCCAGCTGTGTGATCTTACGCCAGCAACTTAACCTCTCTGTGCCTCAGTCTCCTGAGCACCAACTCTGCAGGGATGGTAGCAGACTAGATAAATTCATTACACCAGCACAGTACCAGGCATGCTGTAAGCAGAAATGACTGGCCAACGTTAGCTGCATGGCAGGACTCTGCTCTGTTTACTGTTTACATGCCCAGATCCCTACTACACAGGAAGAAACCCTTTTTAACTCTGTTTGCCCAAGGTCCAAAATCTGCCTGAGATGTTCTGAGTGTATATGAGCAGAAGTGAGAGATGTAGCAGGAGGCTGTCTATCCTGTGGTGTTCCCAAGCAGCCACTGCAGAGCTGGCCAGCAAGGCCTGAGAAGGAGTGGGTGACACGGATGGGAGAGGACTGCGAGCCAGTTGCCAGGGAAAAACACCTGAGTTCTTTTCTGGGGTTGAAAGAGCATTTGCTAGGGTAAGGAAAACATAAATCCATTTATGGACAGATAACAAGAGCCAGTAACAGCAAGAAAAGAGGAGAGAAAGAAAATGAAGAAGGAAAGCAAAACCCTGGGGGGGTGACAAGAGATTTGGTGTGGAGCCTGCAGAAGGGCCCATTGATGCCACAGCACCTGCAGCAGAAGCAGGACAGAGTGGGGAGCAGACTCACCTTCACTCTTGTGCCTCCAGCTCCCTGCAATTCTCAGTGAGTATGGAGTCCATGGCTCTTCCCCCTGCTCCAGCCTGGAAATGACATCAGGTTTGGAACCCCGAAGTCCTGCTCCAGAAAAAGGAAAGAAAACCTGACAATTTATCCCAGGTCCAGGGCAGGATGGACCTGCAGTCTGGGCCTGCATTCTGGTTGTGATATCCCCTGCTACCTGGCTTCTAAACCCAGGAGATAGACACAGGCCTCTGCCCAAGCTGAAGAAAGGTCACATCCAGCTCTTCTGGGGGCTACAGACAGGACAGAGTTGGGGCCTGAACACATTACAGTAGCAGACTTATAGTAGGAGGTGTTAATACCCAGCAGAAGGGCTACAGGGAAGCAGCACATTCTAATACAAGGCAGGCAGTGCTCTGAAATTGAATTAATTCAAATCCCAGATCTGCCACCAACAGGCAACATAAATTTAAGAAAGTGACAGTATTTGTCAGCCTCAGGTTCATCCATAAACTGTGTATCGTACCACCAGCCTTCAAGATGCCTGAAGATTGGCGGAGCGTTGTGGCGCATGCCTGTAATCCTAGCACTCTGGGAGGCCAAAGCAGGAGGATTGCTTGAGGTCAGGAGTTCAAGACCAGCCTCAGCAAGAGTGAGACTCTGTCTCTACTAAAAATAGAAAGAAATTAGCCGGACAACTAAACAGAAAAAAAATTAGCCAGGCATGGTGGCGCATGCCTGTATTCCCAGCTATTTGGGAGGCTGAGGCAGGAGGATCACTTGAGCCTAGGAGTTTGAGGTTGCTGTGAGCTAGGCTGACACCATAGCACTCTAACCTGGGCGATAGTGAGACTCTGTCTTAAAAAAAAAAAAACAAAAAAAAAACCCCAACAAGACGCCTGAAGATTAATTTAGGGATATGAATATGCTAGGTATGCAATGAATGATATTCTCCTTCCAAGGAAATCGGGGAGGGTCTCAACACCACCCATCCCCACCTCTATGCAGACCAGGCTTGTACCAGACCAGGATCAAAATGCCCAGTCTTTAGCCCAGGAGGTGAGGCACCTCTGAGCCCCAAACTCAGTCCTCACGGTTGTTCATGGAGCAGGAAGACCAGGAGCTGAGTCCCAGGGAGGGAACTTACCTAGTGAGACCAGGTTCCCATAGGTCTCCAGCATCACATCCCTGTACAGGCCCCTCTGAGTGGGCCCCAGATGGCCCCACTCCTCCTGGGAGAGGAACACAGCCACATCTTCGAAGGAAACCAAGACCTGGAATGAAAAGATCTTGCTGCAATCCCAGGGTCAGGCCTATGCTGAGCCCTGGTGGAGGGGCCCTAAGCTGAGGACTGGTAAATTCCTCTGAGTATGTGCACCTGTCTTCCCCACTAGAGTGAGCTGGCAGGCACCACACTAGCTTATCTTGGTGCTCCTGACCCTTTCCTCTACTGTGCCTGGGAAGACACAGCGGGGACCACATTTCAGGAACTTGAACCCAGGGGCTAAGGACATTGGTAGAGATAAGGAGCTGTCTACCCTCGAAGACCAGCCCCTCATAGAGAGAACTGTGGAAAGATTCCCACCAAGAAAGGGCCGAGGCCGCAGGGAGAGTCTCCATAGGACCACTCACCTGGAGCCCGCCAGGAAAGAGTTGCTTGACAGCCATCACTAGGTCTCTCAGCTTGTCCCGAGAAGGTGGGCAGTGCTGTAGGGAAAGGGAAAAGTGGCCTCTGAGACTATATCCTCTCCCTAATTCCCCACCCCACCCCTTCACAGTAAGGCCTCTCTGAAGCCCTCAGTATGACATCCCAAGGCTACCACATGAAAGCCAGGACCTAGACAGTGCACTTCGCCAGGGGAGACAATGGGATGCATCTCAGGCCACCTATGAGGTCTTGGGCACAAAACAAACAGCTGAGGACAACAGATCAGGCTCCTGCTCTAAGGCAGTGCACAAGTGAAATGAATAGGAAAGTTGGACACATGTATGTGACACAGACACAATGCCTATGTCAGGTGATGACAAAGGATAGAAAGAACAGAAGGCAGCCACTGGTGGTAGACATTTTACAAAGGACAACAAGGGAAGACGCTTCTGACAAAGCAGTATCAAATCAGAGATCTGGATGGGGTGAAGATGGGCACCACGTGGACCTCAGTGAGGTACATCCCAGGCAGGAGGAGGCACAAGCGCAAAGGTCCTGAGGTACAAGCCCACTTATGTTCACAGGAGGGCAAGGAAGCCAGAGAGGCTGAAGCAGAGTAGGGACAGTGAGAGAGGAAAGTCTGGAGAGAGTGATATGACCTGAAATGTGGCCTCTCCAGCTGCTGCTTTGAGAACAGACTGGGGGCGGGGGGGGAGAGGGCCGGGGGGAAGGAAGAGAAACAGGAAAAACAGTTGGAGGATTCTAGCAATAATCCAGCTAAGATGACAGTATCTTAGACCAGACTGGTGGTGACAGAGGTGAAAAGAAGTGGTCAGATTTTGGATGCATTTCAAAGTCAATAGGTTTTGCCAATGAACTTCATACACATAGGATGAGACAGCAAGATTTTTGGCCTGAGCAATTGAAATGATGAAATTTCTATTTACTCAGATGAGTAAGACTGCAGGAGGGTCTGAAGGGTAAACTTTTAAAGTTGTTTTTTACATGTTATGTTTAAGATACCTATGAGACTTACAAGTGGAGAATTAGGGCATTTGGATATGCAAGCCTAAAATTCAGGAGAGAGGTTGAGACTGGCTAGGTATACACTATGAACTGTCAGTATACGGATGACATTTAAAACGACTAATCTGGTTTTATTTTAGTGCTGACAGGTGACATCAGGTGTCACTCCCAGAAAAATCTTCCCAACTGGCCTCTACATTCACAGCCAGTCACCTCCCCACAGCACCCTCCATGAAAACAGACCCCTTAGTTTAGCCAAGGAAGAAATGTGTCCTTTTCCCCTGACCCAGATCCCCTGGCCCTAGGTGACTGCAAGGCCCCGTTCTGGTTAATAAGATGTTAAGGGAAGTTTGTCAAGAGGCTTCTAGGAAGGACTTTTTCTCTCTCATGACAAAAAGCAAAACAAGGAGAAACACCTCTGTCTGGAGCAAACAGGAAGGAAAGCCAAGAGAACCTTGAAGACATATTTAGGGCCCTGATATCCCATTTTCATCAATTAAGCCTCTGTTGGATGGACATTCTCTGACTGGCAGCTGAACTCAAGCTTAATGAGGCACAGTCCACCGGATTCATCACTCCAAGGTTTTCACAGACTCTCCAGCTGGGGACACCTGGGTCAAAGGCAGCCTCCCAGTTCTCAAACAGGGCTTTCCTTTGACTGGCCACCTCCTGTTCACATCCTTTGTATATCACAAGTGGTCCTTCTTAAGGTACTCTGCCTTTACACCCAGACTCATTTGAGGGGCATGTAACACCGCTGTTAGGCGTGTAGGCTCTGAACACCAACAGGACTGCGTTCCAATCTTGGATACCACGCCTACTAATGCAGACGTCTCAGATGAGTGACTTGAGTTGCTCCACATACCATAAAAGGAGACTAACATAATCCCTTACCTTAAGTGCCTATTTTGAGAAATAAGTGAGTGTATGTAGAAAGTACTCAGCATAGTGCTTGCAAACCGCAAACAAAAAATACTAAGTCTTAATTATTATCAATAAGTCAATTTTAGTGCCTACTGAACGAATGCTGGGCTTGTTCTAGCGGATGTGTGGGATGTCATCCTGCCTTTTCTCCTCCCTCTCCTTCTCCAGCAACCGAGACCCCTTCACTGCACAGCTCTACCCTTTCACTTAATCTATTCCTGTTAAGTGAAATGTACTTTTCTCTCTTCTGGAAAAAAAAGCACAATTTGGCTTATCCCCCTTACGATCGCCAAACTCCCTTCCTCTGTGAGGCCATTTTATCCATCCGGCTGCCCTGCCTCAGTGTTCCCCAGGAGCGTGGACCACCGCGAGAGTGCGGGGACCTGCACGCCTCACCGTCTCCGCACTGGCCTCACACTGCCCACGCCCTGCCCGCCCCTCAACCAACACAAAGTAGGCGCTCGACGCTCCGATGCCGCCCTCGGCGCGTCCTCCCCAGCTCACCGAGGTTGAGGAGCAGGTCCTTTGGCCCCTCCGAGCCCCGGCACCATCCCCGCCCGCCCCAGCGCCGCTCCGGCACCTCCGCGCCAGGCGCCCCGGCCCGGGACTCACTCTGCTGGGCCACGGAGGTAAAGGAGAGCGAGCGCCAGTGCTCAAGCAACGGAGAACGAGACCTACCGACCGGAAACGGCTGGTCTGAAATCCCCCCTGCCCTTCAGCTCACCAGCCAATCGAATCCCAAGGTTCTGCAGGTCCGCTCTAGGCGGCTCGGAGTACTCTATGCTGTGGCGGCTCCGCTCTTTAGTGGCTTGTACCATTTTTCCGGCTGGACCCGCGGGCGAAGGGGGCGCAGACGTTCCGGAGACAGAATGTGGCCGGGGAAGGGGAGAGTAGACGCTCCCCGGCCCTGGACTCCCCTCTGAGGCTCTGGATCCCGCCCTTCCTGTCCTAGGACGTATCGCCGCCCAGTATTCTCTCTCGGGCGCCTTTTCCTCCATCTCCGAGTAGTAATTCAGCTCGCGTCTGTGTGCGTAGCACTCATCATATTCTCACGTATTAAGCTTCCCATGTATTAAATCACTTAACTTACTGAAGGAACCTCCACGAGAGGGCTTCTGTCCTCACTGTAAATGAGGAAAACGACGCACAGAGAGGTTCAATACCTATTCCGGTGGAGCTGGAGTTCGAAAACTAACCACCTGCTGCTGAGATGCAGTTGCAGGAAGGCAGGGCAGTGTCGGATAGGCCAGGGGTGTGGTGAGATGAGGGAAGAAGTCAGATGAGACTCAGACAGGTGTAAAAGAAAATCAAAATCTCAGGGGCAATCCCCCCAATTCCGTATGCAAAAGAGAAGGTAAAGGCCTCAGGCACCGTGAACAGGCCCCACAGATCATTCATTAAGGAAATTCCTTGCTGACCCCCCATAAACAAGGACATGCAAACTGTAACTATGTCTAACACCGAAAACCAAAGCCTGTTGTGATACACACTAATAATGAATTGCAAGTTTATCTTTACAGAACTGGAGATAAGACAGAATCAGACATTCTTTCACCAACCAGGGACACCTGCATAATTGATTCTTCCTTCACTCCCTTTTTCTAACATTCCCCTTAGTTCACGTAAAATGCAGATTCCCTGGGCCTCACAAGAATGTAACCTTTGCTTCATTAGCGCCCCCTATCCTTTTCCTTTCTCTCTGTATGCCTTTAAATGCTGAAGCTCTCAAATTCCCCTTGGGAAAAACAGCCACAGGTCTGCCTGTGGTTTGTATTTCCCCTGTGCATCCTCAATTTGGCTTAATAAACCTCCACTGATTGAGATTTTTGCCTCAGTCACTTATTTGGGTCAACATTGGTAAGGAATGTGGGCCAGGTGAAGGCTGGCCCACTGAAAGAATGGTAGGATTAGGAGACAAGTCAAAGAAGAAACAGAGGGAGGGAGGACCCACTACAAGAATGGAAAGGAAAGCAGATAGCTTGTCTTCAGCTGGACAGTGGTGTTAATTTAAAACAAACAAACCCGAGGTTCATATTTTTTAAAAAACGAAAGCTTTATTTCCTGTGAAGGGGTCTTAACCTGCAGCAGTCATTATGACAAGCAGGGAAACACTACTCTGTTCACAAGCCAGGAGCATATGTTTCAAGGGAGTGACAAAAGGAACAGGATTTTATACCGAGTGGTGTTACAGCTCAACTGAGTCCCTTGCTCACCAGCCAGTTAAGGCCAATATAATGAGACAGCAGGGGTTGCAGGAGAGAAAGAGTTTTATTTTGCAAGGCACCAAGCAAGGAGATGGGAGTAATTTCTCGAATCCATAGCCTTGAGAATTTGGGGGCCAAGACATTTGGCAAACAAAGAGCTGGGCAATTGGGTCTGCCGATAGGCAGGGGTGAACTCGTAGGGTTGGAATGCAGAAATTATCTTCTTAGGTGGGAGGTTTCCTGGGTAGGGGATTTCAGGGCTGTTAGATCTCTTCCCACACCTGTCCATGGGTCTAGTTGGTGTCAGTAGGTCCCCAGGATACGGAGTCTGAAAAACTTCTCAAAAACCCATCTTAAGATTTACAACAGCAATGTTATCCATAGAATCACAAGTATTGGGATTTACAACTGCAGTGTTTGCTACACAAGTAGTGGGGGTGTTACCATCCAGTGATTGTCCTCAGTCTTTGTATTTGGAGACAAAGAATTGAAACCAAGCACCAAAGTAGCAAAGCAAAGTGAAAGAACTTTATTAAGCAAGTATACCTCCAGACTTGGAGGCGAGTATCAAGAAAGATTAGCAAGCCATATTACACTCCGGAAGGGGGCAGGAGCGGGCATGTGTCCCAGCAGACAGTGGCACTGGGGTCTCTTCAGGTCTCTTTTTCTTTCTTCTGACTTCCTGATTCTTGTGCTCCTGTCCCACTGGCCAGTGAAAATTTTGTCTCCTCCCCATCCATCAGGCAGGGGAGTTTTTTACTTTATCTGTTCAGACCCATATGTGTCATGGCTCCCAAAACCTATTGGGGGGCAATCTGCAAAGCTAATTTATGATAATGATGGTATAATAAGGTCAGAGTCACTTGAGGACACTCTTGTCCTCTATCTGTACAGGTGCCTCCTGTACCTTGAGGAGGGGAACAACTCTTAGCAACAGAAGCTTTCTAACCATATTAAATAACCAATTTAGACACATCAAGAGTGTAGTATTAAGTTATATTGGAGGAAAACATTTTTTAAAGAACCTTTAAAACATTCTAGTATCAGGCCATAACAACAGAAGGGAAAAAAATAGTACAAGAGCCATGAAAAGTTGAAGGTGAGAGTTACCATTCCAGCCTTTTTAAGGGGAGAAAAAGCTGAAATCAGTAAGACATGGAAGAAGTTGAACTTTTAAGCTGTGAGTCTGAAAATTATTTTTTAATTAAAAAACACATTATAGAAATAAAATTAATATGTCATGTAATTTCATTAAGAGCAAATTACTATTTTAAGAAAATTTTGTTGTTTTTATCCAAAAATTTCCCTTTTAATTATAGCCAACTTGGGCTAGGCACAGTGGCTCACGCTGTAATTCTAGAACTTTGGGAGGCTGAGTTGGGAGGATGGCTCGAGACCAGGAATTTGAGACCAGCCTGAGCAAAAGTGAGACTCTCTCTCTACAAAAACAGAAGCTGGGCGCAGTGGCTCACGCCTGTAATCTTAGCACTCTGGGAGGCTGAGGCGGGCGGATCGCTCAAGGTCAGGAGTTCGAAACCAGCCTGAGCAAGAGTGAGACCCCGTCTCTACTATAAATAGAAAGAAAGAAATTAATTGGCCAACTA
>CAUYRT010074161.1:0-67748 GCA_963574885.1 Lepilemur ruficaudatus | reverse complement strand
TATCTTGTTACATTCAAAAACCTACTCTGTCAAAGTAGTCCAGAGAGTACATACATAGTGCTCCAACTGTATCTATGTACAACCAACACTCCATTTTAAGTGTACAATTAAATGATTTTCAGTGAATTTACCGAGGTGTACAAATGTGCTAATGTTTTATCTATAATTTTTATTATGTAATTCATAAGTGAGATTGACTTACAAAGAACAATGCGTTGTTAAACCATTCATTCCAGATTAAAAGAACTATAGATTTCTTCTTCTTCAGAAATTTGGCCTAGGAACTGTTCATTATTCTCCTATTACTTATATTTACTGCCTGTCTTAAACTAATACCCCATAGTATATGGCGTCCTTTTCTTGAGCAGTACAAAGCACGTAAAATCCAATTCCTTCATGTACAATGATTATTCCTCTAGCCTTCTGAGTTTTTCTATTACTATACATTCCTTCTGTAAGTTGTATCTTCCCTGTATCAGATGATTTTTCTTTAAAAGGCCTTCAAGGATTGTTTAACATTCGTCTGCCTCTGTATCATAACAAAAAATACATATTTGGTCTCTCCCTCTCCCTCCCCTTCTTGACACAGAGTTCCTAAAACCATTGTAATTTTCTGAGTGTTAGGCGTGCTAGGTTCATCTTTTGTCCTATTATTTGGACTTTGACCCAGGTTCCTGACACAGCTTCTAACCCCTTGGAATTTCCTGGGTGATAGGAATGTCTTTTGTCCTAATGAGGCAACTCTTGGTGGGCTCCTGGATGAGGGCTGGTCACCAGAAAGATTAAAAGCCTGGCACTTTCAGCGCCCCCCCCCCCATCCTTTGGGAATGAGAAAGGGGCTGGATATTGAGTTAATAATCATACTTACATGATGAAACCGCCATAAAAATCCTGGAACTATGGGGTTTGGAGCACTTCTGGGTTGTTAAACACATGGAGGGTGGTACACCTGGAGAAGGCACGGAAACTCTGCTCCTTCCCCTGTACCTTGCTCTATGCATCTTTTCCATTTTGTTCCTTTAATAAAGGGAGTTGTATCCTTTTGTTAAAAGACAAGTAAACATAAGTATTTTTTCCGAGTCCTGTGAGCCGTTCAAGCAAATGATCAAACCTGAGGAGGGGATTTTGGGAACCCCCAATTTATATAGCCAGTTGGTCAGAAGTACCAAAGGCCTGGGCTGATGATTGGCATCTAAGTGGGGATAGTCTTGTGGAACTGAGCCCTTAACCCATGAGATCTGATGATAACTCGAGGTAGGTAGTGTCAGAATTGAATTATAGGACACAGCTAGTGTTGGAGAATTGGTCAGTGTAGGAAAAACCCACACATTTTGGTGACCAGAAGTGAAGTATGGAGTGTTGTGAGAGTATGAAAGGAGCAAACGACTTTTTTTCCTATACACTCTGTTTCTCTTTGATATATGCAGTCTCTCTTTTCCCTTTATTGTAAGCTTTCTATTATTTCTTTCTTCATGTTTTTCTCTTGATTATAGTTCCATCTGTCACCTACTCTTTGAAGCCTTTCTTGATCTCTCGTCTTCACTACTCCCTGAAGAATTAGACTATTTCTGTTTCTTTAATATAGCTTATTATAATTTAAAATTATATAGTTCCCTTAACTATATCTTGGCTATAATACTAGAACTTTCCTACTATTTTTGGTTATAAGAACAGTCTCATTTTTGATAATTAAGACTGTCTTATGCATTTTTAAAAACTTGATGTAAAATTCATTCTGCTTGAGAGGTTAGAGTGTCTGACTCTTCCCATACTTTTCCATTCTTTCATGTGTTGGGGCAGAGAGGAAAAAAGGCAGACATATTATTAAGCTGGGTGAAATTGTCATCTTCTCTTTTTAGATTGTGGTTTCCTCTCTGGCTAACACTGACTGTTCATCATGCCTTATTATCAGGCATTTAAAGATTTCATTGCCATGTGTAGATTCTTCCTGGCCCAGTCTATTGGTAGCTCACTGACAGCTGTCTGAACTTAGAGTATGTAGTAATTAGCATCTTTTGTGCTTAGTTCAAGCCTTAGTGGAATTCTGGGACTATAGGAACCTTACATTCAATATCCCATGAAATTAAAGTCAGTGTCTCACAGTTCAGTAGGAGAATAATCCATCTTTCCAGAGAGGGTATTTATGTCAAGTGGATATTATAGAGCACTTAATCAGTGCAAAGTTTTCATACCTATAATGTTAGATCTGTATTTTAAAATAATACAACCTCTAAAAATCTTCATCCCAGCATATCCATATTCTAGAACCATGCCAGATGTACTTTTTAAATGTAAATTAATTTAAATTTATATTAATGAAACTTAAGTAAAATAAAAAATTCAGTTTCTCAGAGTAACCACATTTGATATGCTTAATTAGCCACATGTGGCTAGTGGCTACTGTATTAGATAGCACTGAACATTTTGATCATTGAAGAAAATGCTTCTCTTAGAGGATAAAGCTGAGAAAGTCAGATCGATAGACTCTTATCGTATATACTGAGGACTAAACTCCAGTGTTTTTCTTTTGCCCAAATTCCTTTCTAAGGGGGCTGGTGAGTCTCACTAAACAGGTTTTGTTAACCCAGTATAATGTGGGGTTTACTTCCTAACCTGATTCTGTATAGTATCACATGAAAGATAGAAGACGCTTATCTTAACTCAAGCATTTCTTTCCGCTGACTCCTGGTCTTTTAGACAAAGCATTACTCTTTCAGTCAATGGTCAACTAAAGAATCCCTAAACCCACCTATTACTTATAAGCCCCCACTTTGAGATGTCCCACCTTTTTGGGCCAAATCAATGTATTCCTTCCATGTATTGATTTATGACTTTACCTGTAATTCCTGTCTCCCTGAAATGTACAAAACCAAACTGAAACCCAGCCACAGCAAGTCCACTTGCTCAAGGCTTCTTGGGTGTGGCTCCAGGTCATGGTCCTCAAATATGGCTCAGAATAAACCTATTTAAATTATTTTACAGAGCTTGGCTTCTTTTTCGTTGACAAGATCAGCCAGTTGCTCTGTTTCACAGTTTTTTTCCTTGCCCATGTGAAGGAAGTTTGTGAAAGGGAGGAAAGTTGCCACATTTCTGTACAATATGATGATTTCAAATTCATCTGATATTTAGCTTTCATGTGAAAGTGTCAAACAGCTACTAGTGCAAACATAGTTTTGGCAGCAGGATTAAGAGTTCAATCATTTCCACCTATCAGCGACAAATTCTCTAGTTCATCCTTCTAATTTCTCTTTATTCCCTCATTTCTCAGATAAAGGTTGGCACAACTTTAGTCATAAGACAAGGTAAGACTAAGTAGAAAGGCAAATGTTTGTATGTATGTGTAGTGTGTATGTATGTTTTGGGAGAAGTGACTTCTAGAATAATAAATTCTTATTACTTTTTCACCAGGCCCTTAGGTATCATCTAATGGAATGCTTGCTCACATTTTACATTTAAGTCGACTGAGGCTAGAGAAAGTGATTGCCTAAGATCATACCAGTAGTTAATGGTAGCCAGGCGCAGTGGCTCACACCTGTAATCCTAGCACTCTCAGAGGCTGAGGTGGGAGGATTGCTTGAGGTCAGGAGTTCGAGACCAGCCTGAGCAAGAGTGAGACCCCGTCTCTATTAAAAATATAAAAATTAGCTGAATGTTGTGGTGTGTGCCTGTAGTCCCAGCTACTTGTGAGGCTGAGGCAAGAGGATCTCTTGAGCCCAGCAGTTTGAGGCTGCTGTGAGCTAGGCTGACTCCATGGCACTCTACTCAGGGCAACAAAGACTCTATCTCAAAAAAAAAAAAAAAAATAGTTAATGGTAGATCTTGGACTAAAACCTGTGTTCCATGACCCCTAAATCAATGGTTATTACTAAGTTATTTATCTTTCCCTTTTTAATTCATAATTCACTACTGTTGCTGCAGATACAATGGCAAGAGTCTAGAGGTATGAATAATTATTACGATGATTTTCTTATTTAAAGAAATGTTGCTTTTATGTGGTTTGAAGAATTTGGTAATTACAATTTATTACAGATTGAAGAAGAAGAGAGGAAAAAAATAGAAGATATGAAAGAAAATGAACGGATAAAAGCCACTAAAGAATTGGAAGCTTGGAAAGAATGTCAAAGAAAAGCTGAAGAACAGAAAAGAATTCGGAGAGAGGAGAAATTACGTCAAAAAGAAAAGCAAATTGAAGAAGAAAGAAAAAATTTAAAACATAAAAGTCTTCCTAGAAATTCATCTAGATATCTTGCCGCTAAAGGTATAATGATTACTTTAATATTTTCTGGAAAAGTGGGTCCTTTTGGTGAAGTATATATGACACTTTTTTTAGAAATAAATCTGTTCACGATGTTAGGTCATTATTTCAATTATTTCACTATATTGAGAAGCAGCAAGACCAGGTGCAATGAATCACACCTATAATCCCAGCACTTTGGGAGGTGGGGGTGGGAGGATTGCTTGAGACCAGGAGTTCAAGACCAGTGTGGGCAACATAACAAGACTCTGTCTCTACAAAAATAAAAATAATTAGCTGGGCATGGTGGCACACACCTGCAGCTACCTGGGAGGCTGAGGCAGGAGGATTGTTTGAGCACAGCAGTTTGTGTTTACAGTAAGCTATGATTATGCCACTATCAGGGCAACAGAGTGAGACCCTGCCTTTTAAACAAACAAACAAGAAAAGAATAAGCAATATAATACAAAGACTAAGGTAAAAGACTTGTTTCTTCTTTTAGGGGGTAGTGAAGTTTTCTAATAAATTAATTAATTCACGATTCAGAGAAGAGTGTCTTCTTTGCTTGTGTGCTTCCTTTTAATTTTATGCAGGTGTTGTTGAGTATGTGCTTAACCCAGGTCCAAAAAAATTTGGAGTGAACTAGCAGTGTCAAGAGCTTTCATTCATTCCTTTAGAGATAAGAAACTAGGAATTTAATTAAAAGACCTTTTGTCATATTACTCAAGAAAATGAGTACTATAAGCAAACTTAGTCTTAAGCAAACAAGGGTTGCTTCTGGGTTTTAATCTTGATGTGTTAAAAAATAGATTAATGGATATAATTCTTTTTTGAAAACTAAGAGTTGTATTTTACCTGACTTTAGATTATTAAACTTTGAGGTATATTTAGTATTTGCTTGTGTAAGTCATTATTGAATTCCTACAATTGGAATATTTTAGAGTAAAATCACTTATGTAATAATAATTAATATTTATTAGGTTGTCACTATACACCAGATGATTTTATTGCTTGTATCACTCATTCTTCACACTACTTTGGGATAAATGCTGATGTTCTTTTTTTTTTGAGACAGAGTCTTGCTCTGTTGCCTCGGCTAGAGTGCAGTGGCATCATCATCATAGCTCCATGTTGAAAGTTTGTAGTAAAAGCTTTAACCTATGTTACTGCAAATAGCAAATTGCTTTTTATTTTGTATTTTGCTATTTGCCTTACTTTACTGTAAGAGTTCAGAAGTTAGATATCCTATTTTTATGATAACTAGTGGTCACTTTAATGTTTTTTGTTGTAAACATTCAAAAGCCTTATTTATTTGCTTTTCTTTAGCAAATTAAGAGCAAAATAATTTTTTATTTCTCCTTATGGGATAATAGTGCATATTTCCTCCATGCTGTATATCATAGTAGTAATCATTAGTATCATTAATGATCTGAAATTATATACTTCATTTTTACTTCTGTTTTTTTCTTTTGTATACCATTTAAAAATATTATTTACAACATTTTTAGTGTGTTCTCCACTGTTTTAGAAAACCCATCCTTTTCCATTTTTGCTCTCAAGTTCCCCACTCCTGGGTTCTTAATTTTGTTTCTCTACATTCTGAAACATGTCTTGGAGTGATTTATTCAGAAAAGATGACTAGGTAGCATTAGCTGAGTAACTACATACCTATGAATGTCTTTAGCCTTTAGAAATGAGCGACAGTTTACTTGGATATAAAATTATGGGGACCTCGTATTAGGTGGATTCAAGCTAATCATTGTTAAAAAGAGATCCAAAATTACAGATCAAATAGAAAGAAATTTAGTTCTCTGCAATGTAGGACTTTACATCACTTTGTTATACAGCCATGGTCAACTTCGTTCCACAAATCCATCCAGGCTTGTGGGATCACCTCATTTGGTTTTTTTTCTATCTCTGGGTTCATGAGACCTTTTACCCTCCTCCTTTGAAATATCTATTCAGGCTCGTCTCTAGGTTTTTTTTATGTTTTTTTTTGTTTTGTTTTGTTTTTGATACTGGGTCTTACTCTGTCGCCCAGGCTGAAGTACAATGGCTGTAGCTCACTGTAACCTTAAATTCCTGGGCTCAAGGTATCTCCAGCATCAGGCTCCAGAGTAACTAGGACTACAGGCATGCACCACTATGCCTGGCTAATTTTTTTTTATTTTTTTATTATTTTTGTAGTGACAGTGTCTCATTGTGTTGCCCAGGCTGGTATGGAACTCCTGGCCTCAAGTGATCCTTCCACCTTGGTCTCCCAAAGTGTTGGGATTACAGGTGTTAGCTACTGTGCCCAGCCCTCCTTTTCTAGTTTTTTAAACTGCAAGTTTTGGGTTTTTTTTCCTTATTTGTATGTATTCATTTTCTGTCAAGTATATTACTCTGTCCTATTTGTTGCAAATCTTTTTTTTCACCAGTTTTTATATTTGCATTTAAATCTTTTTGTCATATTTTTTGTACCTTTTGCATTTTTTTTAAACTACCTTTTCTTCCCTTTCTTTATATGTGTTATATTCAACACGTAGATTAATTTCTCCTGTTATATTGGCTTAACAATCTTTACATCTAACTACCTTTATAAAAATGTATAGCTTTTCGTTACTATCATTTGCCTGTTTTCATTAGTCCTCTTCAATGGCTATAAAAACTTACACACTACACCATGAGGAAGCACGTAGTAGATACTGCTATAGGAGTTTAAGGAAATAGAGATAGTATTGGCAGTGGTGGCTTTGCCTCTGTGCCCTCTTCTATAGTTGATGTAGAGTTGTCTAGAGTACCCTCCCCTAGAGTTGATGTGAATTAGACCTGTGGTTTAATGAAGATAACCCCAGAAAAGTAGCTGGGGCTGTTGATTAAAGAACAGATAATTAGCTGCCATATTATCAGTGATAAATTTTATATTCCTTCTTGTAGAAAATACCTTTGGTTTATTTATTTAGGATTTTAGAAATAGCTTTGAATTGTAAGTACTTTAAAAGTCAGTTTGATTATTAACTATAAGATGAGAAATAAATGACTTACTACCATTATTTTTGAAGGGAGAAATTTGGAAAATATATTTTCTGAGAAGTTAAAGGAAGATAGTATTCCTGCTCCTCGCTCTGTTGGCAGTATTCAGATCAACTTTACCCCTCGAGTATTCCCAACTGCTCTCCGTGAATCACAAGTAGCAGAAGAGGAAGAGGTAGATATACTTGCTTTACTTACAGTTACCACAAATGAAGGTGCTTTATTTTTTATTTCATCTCCTGAAACTAGTATGGTTCTGAATTTCTTAAGTATTCATTACACTAAAGATATTACTTGAATATATTTTAGCATTTCCTTATAAGAAAATATATTTTGCAGATTTTTTTGGCTCTTAAATACTGACAAAACAGTGATTTTCATATATATGCAGTATTGTTGCTTATTCCAAGAGATAAATTGTTGTAGTTGACATTTATTATATCAAATACATAATTTTCTATAATAGATCATAAACTTGGGATCAGTGTGTGTTTTAGAAAGAAGAGATTTGTAAACTATTAATATAATTATTACTGATAGGTATTTCTAATGTGACATTTTAGATTTAATATCTTTCATTCATTTATAAAGTCTTGAGCCTTGGAATTCAAATGTTATATCTTTAGTTATATAAGAACTAAGAATTGCATTTTTTAAATGCAAAGTGTGAATGATGCCTCTTTCAATTGAAAAGTTGTAGAAATAACTGAAGATCCTTAAGATATGACAATTTATAAATATCAACTTTTTTCTTATTAAATAATATATTACTTCTATTTTTATTTGTAAAATTATTTCTATAATTATACAATTATAATTACTTGAAAATCATACATATATTTTTTAATATAGAAAAGTAAAAAATATTATAAGTAAGAAAAGTAAAATAGTAATCACATGATCTTCCAGAAGGGATGAAATTTGGACTAGAAACTTTTATCTCTTTGATCTCAAACAGATAGTGAGGTTTTAAAAAAAGTTTAAAAATGTGTAAATATTGAAAGTTTAAAATCACCATTATCAAATAGTGTATTAATCTGCTAGGGCTGGTATAAACAAAATATCATAGACTGAGTGGCTTAAGCAAGTAACATTCATTTGTTACAGTTCTGGAACCTGGAAAGTCCAAGATCAGTGTGCCAACATGGTTGGGTTTTTAGTTGTGGCCCTCATCCTAACTTTCAGAGGACTGCCTTCTCACTGTGTTTCCTTGGGTGAGGAAGCCCTAATCTCTTCCTCTTTTTAGAAGGGTATTAATCCTATCACGGGGGCTCTACCTTCATGACCTCATCTAAACCTAATTACCTCTCAAAGATACTTCTCCTCCCCCTCCCACCTGCAAATACTGTGATATTGATGGTTAGGCCTTCATCATACGAATTTGCAGAGCTGGAACACAAATATTCAGTCCATAACAAATAATATTTCCATCCACTGATGAAAGTGGAGACTGTTAGAGCTAACAAATAATATTTCCATCCACTGATGAAGGTGGAGACTGTTAGAGCAACTGTCAATAAAAACAAAACATGTGTCCATTACAAGACTTCATTCTCATTTCAGTGGCTACACAAACAAGCTGAGGCACGAAGAACTATGAATACTGATATTCCTGAACTTTCTGATTTAAAAGAAGAAGAAAAGAACCCAGAATGGTTAAAGGACAAAGGAAAGTAAGTGGTTTGAATTCTGGTCATGAGATTTATAATGTATGTAGACATTAGTAGTTATCATATTCTCTGGATGTTTTGACCCATGTTTGTGTGTAAGAGTATGTGTATGTGGTGTGTGTGTGTGTGTGTGTGTGTGTGTGTGTGTGTGTGTGTTGTTGGGGAAAGATAATTCAAATAAGCAAATAAGGTAGGCAGGGGTGTCAGGCAGGTGGGAGGGAAGGGAGGGGATGGGTAAATTCACAACTAACTTGTGCTGTGCATACTCTCTGGGGGATGGACACACTTGTAGCTCTGGCTCAGGAGGTGCAAAGGCAATTTATGTAACCAAAGCCTTTGTACCCCCGTAATATTCTGAAATAAAAAAAATAAGAGTCAGATAATAAAACATTTAAATAAGGCTGTTATTATTTTTATTTAAATGTTAGAAAAATGAAAAAGTCAACCTTTTGGAATGCTTATTAAAATCACTTTAACTTTTTAAATTTTTTTGTGTTTTTTTTTTTTTAGAGATGGGGTCTTGCTCTTGCTCAGGCTGGTCTAGAACTCCTGACCTCAAATGATCCTCTTGCCTCAGCCTCCCAGAGTGCTCAAATTACAGGCGTGAGCCACTGTGCCCAGCCCTAAAAATCACTTTAACATTTAACCTAAGTCCTTCAGGATGTCTCCCTTTAAAAAAAAAACCTTTTTAGGCCAGAGTTGGTGGCTCACACCTATAATCCTAGCACTCTGGGAGGCCAAGGTGGGAGGATGGATTGAGGTCAGGAGACCAGTCTGAGCAAGAGCGAGAGCCCATCTTTACAAAAAAATAGAAAAGAGAAAAATTAGCCAGATGCGGTGTCACGTGCCTGTAGCCCCAGCTACTTGGGAGGCTTCAGCATGGGGATTGTTTGAGCCCTGGAGTTTGAGGTTGCAGTGAACTGTGATGATATTACTGCACACTTAGCCAGGGCAACAGAGTAAGATTCTGTCTCAAAAAAAAATAGGCTTTTTAAAAACTGGAGCTTTTTTGATTATTCATATCTATTTTTAAAAGATTACCATATTATCTTATATCCAGGTAATTGTTTTATTTATTTATATATGGCTGTGTGTGAATATTTTAATACAATTATTAAAAACAGCAAATACTGGTATAATTCTGAGTAGCAATTTGAGTTAATATTTTGAGGCAGCTGCGGATATTATTTATTATATATTTCATCATATGTAATGCTGTGTTATTTTCCTATTGCTTCTGTAACTAACTACCACTAATTTAGTGGCTTAAAACAACACACATTTATTATCTTACTGTTCTGGAGGTCTGTAGTACAAAATGAATTTCACTGGGCTAAAAGTAGGTGTCAGTGCCTTCCTTCTGAAGGCTGTGGGAGAAAATCTGTTTCCTTGCATTTCCAGCTTCTTAAAGTGCTTGCATTCCTTGGCTTGTGTCCCCTAACCACCTATTGCCTCATTCTGACCTCTGTTTCCATAGTTACTTCTCCTTTTCTGACTCTCCTGTCTCCCTCTTTCTTTTATAAGGACCTTTGTGTTTACATTAGTCCCACTTATATAATCCAGGATAATCTCTCTATCTCAAAATCTTTAGTTACTACATCTGCAAAGCCCTTTTTGCCATGTTAGGTACCATATTCATAGGTTTTGGGATTAGGATGTGGACATCTTTGTTGCGGGCATTATCTATTTACCACAATGTCTATATTTTTATTTTCTTATTTTCTTTTTGCTCTTTCTTGGTCTTTTGTCCTGTCTGTTGTAATACCAGGGATTGATTTGTGGTATTTAGCTCTAGCTGGCAATTTTTCTGAAGGTCAGAAGCCTAGCGCTGACAGGTTGGTTCTTATTATTTCCAACAGAACACACATGCTTTCCTCCTCTTTTGCTCCTTTCTTCCTTCCTCTTCATTTATTCAACCATTAACTAAACATCTATTGATTGCCAGCGATTTGCCAGACTGTAGGATAGGCACTGAGCTACAGAGATCAGAAGGAGTGAGACTTACAACATTACACAAATACAACACCATGTGGGAAGTACAATAACATAGATAAAAACCAGGTAATATAACAGCATGAAAGAGGGGCACCTACCTTTGAGGGGGGAAGGTACGCCCAGGAAAAGCTTTAAAGTAGCACTTGAACTCCTCTTAATGATAAGTAGGAGTTTTGAGAGGAATAGAGAGAAAAGCATTCATTTAAGGCAGCAGTGACAGTATGAGCAAAAGCTCAAAGACAAGAAATAGTATAGGTCAGAAGCTATGGGTAGTTTTATTCTTTGCTAAATATAAAATTCAAAGTTAGGAGTGATGGCCGGGCGCGGTGGCTCACACCTGTAATCCTAGCACTCTGGGAGGCCGGATTGCTCAAGGTCAGGAGTTCGAAACCAGCCTGAGTAAGAGCAAGACCTCGTCTCTACTATAAATAGAAAGAAATCAATTGGCCAACTAAAATATATAGAAAAAATTAGCCGGGCATGGTGGCGCGTGCCTGTAGTCCCAGCTACTCGGGAGGCTGAGGCAGAAGGATCAGTTGAGCCCAGGAGTTTGAGGCTGCTATGAGCTAAGCTGACGCCACAGCAATCACTCTTGCCCGGGCAGCAGAGTGAGAATCTTTCTCAAAAAAAAAAAAAAAAAAAATTTAGGAGTGATAACAAATAAACCTAGAAAAATAGAGGTCTCCGGTGATTGGTTAAGATTCTTAAATTTTATCCCATAAGGTGGGGAAAAAATTTGTTGCAGAAACCCAGGCAAAGACCTTGAACTCTGATATAATTATAGAGAAGGGGTAACTTGGGAAATATTTGGAAGGTAAAATAGTCAGAACTTTTTGATCGTTCGAGAGTAAGAGAGAACGAGTAGTTATGGGTGACTTTCAGGTTTTTAGTTTGAATGACTGATTGTGTGATGTCACCAAATGAATTAGAGAGTACTACAAGAGGGGCTAGTTAGGAGGGAATGCAAGTAAGTTTACTTTTGAATGTGTTGAGTTTGAGTTGTCTCTGAGAGTTTCAGTCTGGGTGACAATATGCAGCAAGTTTGAAACTTGGGAGAGGTCAGCACTGTAGATAAATCTTTGGAGTTTATCACCATTTATATAATAGTTGAATTTATAAGAGTGGGTGAGAGACCCTAAAAGAATGTGTAGACTCAGGGGAGTAGTGACCTGAGGATAAAACCGTGTGAGCTATCAACATTTAAAAGACTGACAAAAGAAAGGTACATAAAAAATGCTCCCAGAGGCCAATAAGTAGAAACTTTAAGGGAAGAGTTGTGTTTTGTTTTATTCTACCTTAAGAATAGAAAAGATTTGAATAGGTTTGGAGACAGGAGAAAGAAGAACTGATTGATACATCTCCAAGAAGAATGGAGAAAATTGGGCTAAGGCTAAGTGTAGATGGATTGTTTTGATTTTGTTTTTGTTTTTCTTCTTTTTATTTTATTTTATTTTTTAGAGACAGGGTCTCACTATGACATTTAGGGTGGTCTTGAACTCCTGGTCTCAAGCAATCCTCCTGCCTGGGCTTCCCAACGTGCTGGGATTGCAGGCATGAGCCACTGCACCTGGCCTGTTTTTCCTCTTTTTAAAAAGCTGCATTAATTTTATAATACAGAAAAATATTCCTTTTGAAAATTCACACAGTGCATATTAAATAAAAGCCCCCCCCCTTGGTTTTGGGTCTCCTGCCTGCATATTAAATGAAAGTCCCTCTTGGTTTGGGGTGTCCTGCCTACCCTGCCCCTAGCTATAATCAAATCATTTTTTAAAAATTGCCTTTGCTTATCTTTAAGCTGCCACTGTCATAATCACAGTTAATATATTAATAGCTCATTATAGTTCACAAGAGCTTTCGCATATACTAGCTCATTAAATCTTCACGACTGTAGTTGGGTAGGACCCACTGCATTTGCACTCGTTTAACAAATGCTGACTGAGAAATTAGCAACCTTGCACAAAATAGCTCAATTTCCATAATAACCTGACTAGTTGGATATTGTTGTCTTTATCCCCATTTTTATAAACATGGTAATAGGGTTAGGGAGGTTAGGAAACTTGGCTAAGATGGTAGTTAACAATTAGAACTAGGATTCAATCTTAGGTCAATATGACTTTGTTTTTTTTTTTTGAGACAGAGTCTCACTTTGTTGCCCAGGCTAGAGTGAGTGCCGTGGCGTCAGCCTAGCTCACAGCAACCTCAAACTCCTGGGCTTAAGCGATCCTTCTGCCTCAGCCTCCTGGGTAGCTGGGACTACAGACATGCACCACCATGCCCGGCTAATTTTTTCTATATATTTTTAGTTGGCCAATTAATTTGTTTCTATTTTTAGTAGAGATGGGGTCTCACTCTTGCTCAGACTGGTTTCGAACTCCTAACCTTGAGCGATCCACCCGCCTCGGCCTCCCAGAGTGCTGTGATTACAGGTGTGAGCCACCGCGCCCAGCCTATCTTAGGTCAATATGACTTTGAAGCCTGTGTTCTAACCAGTGGTATATACCTTTTGCAGATAGATAAAATATACTTCCTGCCCTTTTGTTCCATTTGGTTAACCCTAGTGAAGGCAGCCCAAGTGGTTTGGCCATGAATTGCTCTTTGCAGCCTGAGAGTGCCTAAGTGGGCATAGCTGAGTGTGCCAATCTGTTGGATTGCTTACTTTGCTCTAGAAAATGTTGACATTGGGATAGGCAGAGATACTTTACTTTCTGAGACTGGAGGAAAGAAAATAAAGAAAAGTATGGCTCTAGGTAAGTAAATTTCTAACAACGAGGGACATTGATTAGTGGGTACTGTTGAGGGCTCTGCTAGGTTCGAGAACAAGAATTAATAGACATGCCAGTCAGTACAGCTATGTGACTGTCTCCTACAGTGGCAAACCAGTCAGTCATCATAAAAATGATAGTAGTGTTTGCATTTGTCCATGTCTCCTTTTTTCTCATAAGCACTTAATGTGTGTTAATGAATGAGTACGTTTGTGTAATTCCTTCACTCACTTTGCCTTATTTAGAGCATCATGGAGACTAAATGATTGTTAGATTTCCTTCTTAAATTTTGTGTTCCAAGGCTGAGCCCCTTTAGACAGAGGTTTAACTTTTTTCCTTTTCATTTTGAACTTTAATTATTTCTGAGTTCAGAACTATTCTGAAAGCCATAAGCAAAATTTTGGACGCTTGTAACGGTATTAAATTTTAAGGTGTATGGTGTTTATTTAGATTTATGTTTTAATATATATGTAAACATTTAAAATTTTTTAAGTGCTTTGTATTTTCTGCTATTATTATGGCTTGTATAATGGTTCTTTTAATACTGATCATTGTAAGCTCTTTTTCCCTTAGAACCTGGAAAAGTTTTTCCGATAATCACTGTTACATTTTATGACTCTAAATCTATATTGAAGACGAAAAATGGAAATGTTCTTAAATATTAATATAAGTTTTTTACAGACATATAGACCAATAGAATAGATAGCCCAGAAATAACCCCTCACATATATGGTCAAATGATTTTCCACGAGAGTGCCAAAACCATCAATAGGAAAAGGACAGGCCTTTCAATAAATGGTATTGTGAAAACCAGATATTCACATGAGAAAAGGATGAAGTTGGGAATGAGTGTGGTGGCTTACACCTGTAATCATAGCATTTTGGGAGGCTGAGGCAGGAGGATCGCTTGAGGCCAGGAGTTTGGGGCTGCAGTGAGCTATGATAGAGCCACTGCACTCCAGCCTAGGTGACAGTGCAAGACCTTATCTCTAAAATAAATAAGCAAATAATAAATAAATAAATCCTTTAATCATATACATTTGTTTGAAGAGAATTTTGGAATATTTGAACTAAAATAGTATATCCATTGCAAGTAACCAAAAACCCAATTCAAACTGGCTTTATATTAAAAGGAATTTATTTTCTTATATGACTAAAAAGATAAAGATATTTTGCATTTCAGGTAAAACTTGACCTAGCAGCTTAAGTGTATCATGAAAGACTCTGCTTCTTTCTGCCTTTTTATTCCTTTCACCCTTTTATAGTATCAGTTTAATTTAATGCCACCTCTTCCCATGTTGTTAAAAGTGGTCAGGAACAATTTGGGTTATTTGCTTTCTTCATTCATATCCAGCAGGGGGAGAAGTTTTCCTAACTTTTCATTCTCCAACTTTGAAACCAAAGTCACAGGCTTCATTCTAAATAGATCAACATAGATCACAAGTCCATTCCCGAATCAATCATTGTAGCAAGGAGGATGAAGATATGCTTACTGCCCTAAATGCTGATGGTTACCCTTGGAAGTGGGGGTTAGGTCCATCCCATTCGCGTTACAGGCTGGTGTATGTGCAAGAGAGATGGAGTCAGTGCAGCCAATAATGTCAACCCTATAGGGAATACAAAAAGAGGTAAGTCCTCCCCTCTGCCAGATATTGTTAGATGTTATTTCTGTGTTTCTGTTTAAATGTTATAATTTTTTTCTTTTCTGTTTTTGTTTCATTAGCAAGTTGTTCGCAACAGAAAACTATTTGGCAGCTATTAATGCGTACAACTTAGCCATAAGACTAAATAATAAGATTCCACTATTGTATTTGAATCGGGCCGCTTGCCACCTTAAACTAAAAAACTTACACAAGGCTATTGAAGATTCTTCTAAGGTATTTATATCTTTTTACATATGGGTGCTTTAAAATTATCCTCCTTTTTATTGGTTTAGATGATGTGCTTTTTCTGTTAAATAATTGAGATGCAAGGATTTTAAGAATCTTGCTTATTACGTCTTTTTACTGAATTTATTTTACTTTTTTTTTTTTTTTATACCCTAGGATCTGACAGGTGTGAATTTATTTTAAATAGACAAGGAACCGGAGTTTTTTTTTGTTGTTTGTTTGTTTGTTTGAGACTTCAAGTTAAATTAGAAATCAGCTGTTACTGTATTGCCTTGGTATAGCAGTTGAAGTTCCTACGGAAATTAGTAAATGGCTGTCAGTTGTGCTCACCCTTTTCTTCATGAAGTTTTGCCGAGTTAGTGGAAGGTGGAAGGGAGAATACTTGGTATTCCCTTGTTATCTCTAACACTTGTACAGTAGAAGTTTATCGCTATAATCATTTTCAGGGTAATTTAGTATGTTCCAATTTCCACTACTAAAATATTTCATGTAATTGTATTAAAATTCTATAGCTTTTTCTTTTTTCAATGTTAAGGTAACTTGTTTTAAGAGAGTATCATGTACAAAATCTCTTATGTGCTTTCTTGAGATTGAGGATATGGAGGACACAACCAAATCCTTATACTTTGATCTCATCATGTTTTTATGATCCAGCTTTTCTTTTACTAGCACAATACAAACAAATATTTACTGAATGAATGAATAAACTGAATCACCCAATCTGCCCACAAATGTAATTTAATCATTCTTGCTAGTAAAGGTAAAGCTGTCGAGATTTCAAATGATAATCCAGGTCATAAGTTTGGGAAGGTATGAATCCCATATAGGAAGAATTGAGAAGTTCCTTAAATTGTTCAACATAAATATATGTATTTGATAAATTCTTGTTCCAGCTAAGCCAGAACTTTAGGTATGTGAGGGCTTGAGGCTTGTTTTAAAATTAGAATTTTTGCATGTTTTTGCTCAAATTTAAATTAGGAAGTTATGTCTTTCTCTTATTAATTATATATATATACATTTCTAAGGCACTAGAATTATTGACACCACCTGTTGCAGACAACGCTAATGCAAGAATGAAGGCTCATGTACGACGTGGAACAGCATTCTGTCAACTAGAATTGTATGTAGAAGGTAAGAAATTGATAGAAATATTTTAAGTTCCAAGTTATAGTCTGAAAATAATGTTATTGGGATTATTTAAGATCATGACTTCTTAGGACTCCATGTTTTGTATTTTTAGCATTTAATTTATCCTTTGCAGCTGGGCACTGTGGCTCATTCCTATAATCCTAGCACTTTGAAACGCTGAGCCAGGAGGACAGCTTGAGGCTAAGGGTTTGAGACCATTCTGGGCAACAGAGCATGTCCCTGTCTCTACAAAAATAAGGAAAATTAGCTGGGCATGGAGATGTGTGCCTATAGTCCCAGCTACCCGGGAGGCTGAGGCAGTAGGGTTGCTTGAGCCCAGGAGTTTGAGCTATGATGACACCACTGTACTCCAGCCTGGGAAACAGAGTGAGACCCTGTCTCATCAAGACAAAAAAATCCATTCTTTGCAGTCTCTGCAATGTATCTGACAAAATAAAAAATAATTTTGAACTTATATTTTAAGAATTAATTAGAAGGGAATTGGCCAGGTATGGTAGCTCACACCTGTAATCCCAGCACTTTGGGAGGCTAAGGCAGGAGGATCTCTTAAGGCCAGGAGTTCAAGACCAGTGTAAGCAACATAGTGAGACTTCATCACTTAGCCAGGCATGGTGGCACATGCCTATAGTCCCAGCTACTCATAAGGCTGAGGCAGGAGTATTGCTTGGGCCCAGGAGTTTGAGGTTGCAGTGAGCTATGATGATGGCATTGCACTCTAGCCTGGGTAACAGAGCAAGACCCTGTCTCAAAAAAAAAAAAAAAATTCATTGTAGAAGAGAATTAAAACAACATGTGAACAACAAGTTTTGGTTTAGGACAATGCTGTATTATCAGATGCTTTTCTACAGAAAGATATGTGATAAAGGATATAAATAATTCACTTGAGATATACTGGAAGTTTTTAAATGAACTACCTTGGTCATACCGTGTATGTGTGTTTGTGCGTGTATACATATATATAGGCTCAGAAATAACTGATCTATTGTGTATGAACATTGCTTATATTTATGAGACTGTACTAAGGTCTGTAATTCAGTCCCATGTATATAGAAGCCATAGCATTTATTTTATTTTATTTTTATTATAGTTAGGGACTACTTACAATTACTCATGTTGCCCCAATGGCAAAATTTTTTTTTTTTTTTTTTGAGACAGAGTCTTGCTCTGTTACCTGGGCTACAGTGCCGTGGCTTCAGCCTAGCTCACAGCAGCCTCAAAATCCTGGCCTTGAGCAATCCTTCTGCCTCAGCTTCCCGAGTAGATGGGACTACAGGAGTGTGCCACCATGCCCACCTACATTTTTCTACGTATTTTTAGTTGTCCAGCTAATTTCTTTCTATTTTTAGTAGAGACGGGGGTCTCACTCTTGCTCAGAGCTGGTCTTGAACTCCTGACCTTGAGTGATCCTCCCGCCTCGGCCTTCCAGAGTGCTAGGATTACAGGCGTGAGCCACCACGTCTGGCCTGCAAAATTTTTTAGTAGCCAAAGTTACCTTCAAAGCTCCTCTTTCCATAACTCCCTACCCAGATGCCTGTTGGAGTTTACCTTCACTTGAAGCCCAGAGGCCTCCTCTCGGTGATGCCTTGCCAAGGAATGGGCTCCAGCCTGTAAATTTTCATTATCTCTGATTTTGTTTTTAAACTTGGTTTGGCTGTTTTTAGGAGGTTTTTCTAACCGAAGCATCCAATTAGGTTTATGTGCCCCATCCTTTTTAAAATGTCTTAATCCAGCTTCATGAAGATAAAGATGATCAAGACAGGAATGAAATACTGTAAAGCATTCTTTAGAAATTATGGCATCATAGACTTTTTTGAGCTATAAGGACCCCTCATTTTAAAGATGAGAAAATGGAGGCTTGGAGAAGTTAAATGATTTGCCCACTGTGACACAGCAAATCGGTAGCAATTTAGGACTAGAACTCAGGTTTCCTTACTCTCAGAGAAATACCGTTTCCATTGCTTTTTGGAGTAAAGATTGAGATTCACTTCCGTATTTTTAACAAGCAGATGACAATGCTTTCTTTTTTTTTTTTTTTACCAGTTTTTCTCAAAGGAATTCTATAGATATAACTATAGAATTCTATCTTTTTTATAGAAAAAAAGTACATTCTAGTTTATGAATTATATAAAGTGCGGATTGAGTCTAAAAAAATTATTTTTAGTTTTTTTTTTTTTTTTTGAGACAGAGTCTCACTACATTGTCCTGAGTACAGAGTGCAGTGACGTCAGCCTAGTTCACAGCAACCTCAAACTCCTGCCTTAGCCAGGCAAAAGCAATCCTCCTTCCTCAGCCTCCTGAGTAGCTAGCTGGGACTACAGGCTTGTACCATGATGCCCAGCTAATTTTTTTATATTTTTAGTAGAGACGGTCTTGCTCTTGCTCAGGCTGGTCTTGAACTCCTGAGCTCAAGCAGTCCTCCCGCCTCAGGATTACAGACATGAGCCACTGCACTCAGCCAAAAATTATGTTTAAAATCTAGATTTCTAAATAAGATGCCATTTATTACTTTTTCACTGAAGCAATAAAAATGTTGTTTGTATATATGTTTTATTGAATCTGTTCCTGTTATAATGAGTTTAAGCTTTTAGCTTATTTGTGCTTGAATTTAAAATAACTGCTTCTTACTGAACCCTGAGAGAAATCATAATTATTCCTGAAATCACTGAAAAATTTCTGCAATCTTATGGAGATACTACTATGTGTGTAAAGATGGGAATCTGATTTAAAACTTGGTATTTGTTCTGAACTATGTTACTAGTTATTATTTTTATTTTTAAAAAATATTGTCTAAATAAGACAAGTACTTATACTTATTGATCATCATTGCTTTATAAATATAGGCCTACAGGATTATGAAGCTGCACTTAAGATTGATCCATCCAACAAAATTATACAAAATGATGCTGAGAAGATTCGGGATATAATTCAAGGAACAGAGCTAAAATCTTAGAGACTACTAGAAGCAACTAGGTATTGTATTTGGTATTATTTTAAGTTTTTCAAAAATAACTGGAGGCATTAGGAATCTTTGTCTATATTAGAGCCAATTGTGCAGAAATTGATTTCTTTTTATTACTTGAGTTCTGTAGAGAGCAAAATATAAATCTATAGAAAATGAAATGTTTGACTCTAATTTCTGAATAACTAAATCAAAATAAGAATAATCTGTTTTAATTCTATATTTCTTAATGCATAATTTAATTATACATTTTTTTTTGTTACTGAATTATGCTTGCCCTTGTAACAAAATATTTGTTGGTCTAGTTACCAGGAAGCTTACTGATTAATTTTTAACAAGCTAGAATTTTAAAATAAAAGATTATGTTTGTTTTTATTAAATATACTATTTAATTGTCTCAATGGTTGACTTTGGTATAATAAATACTGATAGGTTTTCAGTTAGTTTCTAAATGCACAGAACCTTATTTTTTCCTTAATACTTCACCATCTGTTGTTTGAGGTTAGACCAGTTCAGTCTAGTAAAACAACTGTTTGGAAAACCTTATCTTCAACTTTAGTTATAGGCTGTGTCTCCTAAAACTGATCATATTTCATATCATATTTCATATCACTATCTGTGAAGATAAGTTTTTTAGTGAGATTGTTTTCTAGTACCATCAAGTAGACTGGTTGGGCAGCGAAGGGTAAGATGTTAATCTGGAGTATTGTGGTATTGGCATAGGATTGCACCACCATTTGTGTTGTATCACTGTGATTATGCAAGCATCAAAGCACAACAGTACAACTTCTCTTTTGCATATAGTTACCACAATTCTCCAATTAAGTTTAGAGGATTTTTTGGAAAACAAAACTGGGATGGGGTTTTTACAGTATTTGATCATCTGATGCTGTCATTTGAGTGGATCAAAAAATAACTCTATTCTTTTTTTTTTTTTTAAACACAATACCTTTTTTCCCTTGGCATAAAATGACAGAAATTTATTCTCTCACAATTCTAAAGGCTAGAAGTCTGAAGTCGAAGTGTTGGCAGCGTCACATTCCCTTAGAAGGATGTAGGGAAGAATCCTTCCTTACCTCTTCCAGCTTCTGGTAGCTCCAGGTTTTCCTGATTATGGCAACATAACTGCAGTGTTTGCTTTCATCTTCACATGACCTTCTCCCCTGTGTTTCTGTGTGTCCTTTGTAGTCTCTCGGAAGGACACTATTTATTAGATTTAGGACTGTGAACTAAATGTAAAATCCTAAGAAAAACCCCAGAAAAACTTTAAAACTGAGTTCCCAGGCATGACCAGATGGGAGGTGTAAAGCATAATTATACAGGCACATGTTTTCTCTTCATAAATATTCATGACTCCTCCTATAGCTTCTTAAATATGTATATTTAGCCACTCCACTCAGTATAAAATCCTGTTCCTTTTGTTTTTCCCTTGAAACATGTGTACTTGGCTTGTAGCCGAGCAGCTTTCCAGAATGGCTGCTGCGAACTGAAAACCCTTAATGAGAAATAATGGCAAAGTAAAAACCTTGTGGGGTTTTTTGTTTGTTGGTATCAATGGAAAAAAAGCCAAACTCTGTAAAATAATTTAAAGAGGTTTATTCTGAGCCAAATTTGAGGACCATGGCCTGGAGCCACACCCAAGTGGTCTTAAGTAAATGGAGTCTCTGTGGTCGGGTTACAGTTTGGTTTTATACATTTCAGGGAGACAGGCATTACTGGTAAAGTCATAAATCAATACATGGGGCAGGGCATGGTGGCTTACACCTGTAATCCTAGCACTCTCGGAGGAGGCTGAGGCTGGAGGATCACTTGAGCTCCAGAGTTCAAGACCAGCCTGAGCCAGAGCAAGACCTCCTCTCTACTAAAAACAGAAAAAAAAGAAAAAAAAAATTAGTTGGCCATGGCGGTACATGCCTGTAGTTCCAGCTACTCAGGTGGCTAAGGCAGGAGGATCCATTGAGCCCAGTAGTTTGAGGTTGCTGTGAGCTAGGCCAATGCCAGGGCAACAGAGTGAGACTCTGTTCTCAAGAATAAATGCATACATAAATACATGGAAGGCATACATTGGTTTGGCCCAAAAAGGTGGGACATCTTAAAGGGGGGCTTACAGGTTATAGGTGGGTTTAAAGACTCTGACTTGTAATTGGTTAAAGAAATGAAGCTTTGTCTAAAGACTTGGTGTGTTTTAAGTTAAGATAAGGAAGTCTTTTAATCAGAGACAAGCTATCAGACATATACCAAGACTCAGTGATTTGTTATGTAAATTGAGGACCTACAGATTTGTCTTGCATAGCCTTAGACCTGTTATTAATGAGTTACAAAAAATATCTACAAAAGAGAGGAGGGGGTGTGATGAGGCATGTCTGACCTCCCTTCTTATGGCCAGGAACTCAGTTTTAGGGTATCCCCTTGGCCAAGAGGGAGTCCATTCAGTCAGCTGGTTGGGGGGAGCCTTAAGATTTTATTTTAGTTCACATTTGTTTTTCTTTTTTTCTTTTTTTTAGTTAACAGGACCTGCTGTTAACCCACAGATAATTCAAGAGGCTTTTACCTTGGTATCCTTACCTTAATTACATCTGCAAAGACAGCAGAATGCAGTACCTTTGTGAATGTGTCAGGATATTATAATTCAGCAACCTTGAAACTTTTGATAACTTCTCTAGCAGTTGTATTATAACTTCTGATGAGGCAGAACTGCTTTTTCTTGTAATCAATGCAGGTTTTCTTTTGTTTTCTTATTTTTAATAAAAAGGGCCTTCTTGTAGAAAAATACCAGTTTGACACTGATAATATGTTAACTAACCAAAGCTTTCCTCAGGCTCTTCCCATATCCTTCCTAATCAGGAAACGAAAAACTGGGCCCAATAGCTGCCCTAGAAGGTAAAATCTTAAGTAGTTAATATTTTTCTCCCTATTTTTAAATAAATTCTTGGTTTAAATGAAACACTCACTCATTTGTATGTAGGAAGTACTTGGCCTCTTTACAGCAGTCTGTGATGGTTTGCAAGGGACTTTTGTCTAAGATTGAAGTGGTGATAGAGTTAAAATGACACAGACATTCGCATTTTTATTATGATAAAAACATGCTTCCCAAATAATAGTGTTATCATTAGAGCCTATGAATAAAAGATAAGAAAAAATTATTGTGGTAGTCCTTTGATTTTTCTCATAAAGTCAATTATTAAATTGAAATTAATTTCCAGATACCAAGTAAATAATAAAGTAAATGTAGCCTTTACAAAAATGTAAATTGGAGAAAACTTTAATCTTCCACTATTGTATTAATACCATTCATAAATATACAACGTACACATTTATTAAAGAGGTTTTAAACAAATTTGACTATAAACAAATATCAATATCAAATATCAGTATATCACAACATTGCATGCCAAAAAAGGACCCTAGTCCATTTTTACAATGGATATTTTATATGAATAGGAAATAAATAATTATTGTTAGACTAGGTTTTGTTTGGTTTTGTTTTTAGAGATAGGTTCTCACTCTGTTGCCCAGGCTGGAGTGTAGTGGTGAGATCATTGCTATGGTAACCTTGAACTCCCAGGCTCAAGCAATCCTGCTGACTCAGCCTCCAAGTAGCTGGGACTGTAGGCACGTGCTACTGTAACAGAGGGAATGGCCTGGAAAAAATGGCAAAAATAGTTTCTGTCTCTAAATTTTGCATCCCTGCCTTAGGCCAGTGGTTGGGAGGGGCAGGGTAAGTCTTTTGTTTATTTGTGTAACAGGAGATGGCCCAGCCTGACCTGGTAAAGAGAGATTCTGGGTAGAGGTCAGGAGATTGTCTTCAGTGGAGATAGAATGATCAGAATTATCAACTGTAGTTGTACAGTAATTGCCTGAAGCTGAGAACTCATCCATTAAAAGCTCCGTATTTCTGTGACTGTGCAGGAAATTTGGGATCTTGAGACAGGAAGGTCTACCACTTTTCCTCCTTTCCCAGCAAAGTAAACTCTCTTTCCTTCCTCCTCAAGCCGCTTATCCTTGTTCTTCTTTGGTCTCGTGGACAAGTGCCGAGTTTTTGGTAACACTACCATGCCTTGCTGATGTTTTTTAATTTTTTTTAGAGACAGGATCTCCTTTGTTGTTCAGGCTGGTCTTGAAATCCTGGTCTCAGGTTGATCCTCCCACCTCTGCCTCCCAAGTAGCTGGGATTATAGGCTCAAACCACGATGCCTGGCTTTGTTAGACTAGATTTAAAAAGGAGTATTTCCCTCCATGCCTCTTACCTCTTAACTGACAGTCATTTGAGAGTTCACTAGGGTCCACAGGTAATTAGTTTCCCCAAACAAGTCTTCATCTCATTAAAGTGCTTGAGCATTTTATCAGGACTGAGCTCCTGGCTGGACAAGGTGGCTCACACCTGTAATCCTAGCACTCTGGGAGGCCAAGTTGAGAGGATCACTTGAGGTCAGCAGTTTGAGACTAGCCTGAACAAGAGTGAGACCCCATATATATTATTAAAAAAAAAAAAAAGGATTGAGCTCCTGACTAGGCTCCAACAGACCATTTGTTAATGGAAAAAACCAAAACTCTGTATAATGATTTAAAGAGTTTTGAGCTGAATACATGTGCCTGATGGCCCAGGGATCCCACAAATCCAAAAAGCCTTGAGTAAGTGGTCCCGAGGCACTTAGATTACAGTTTGGTTTTATAAATGTTAGGGAGACAGGAATTGCAGGTAAAGTCACAAATCAGTACATGGAAGATATACATTGGTTTGGCCTGAAAAGGCAGGGCATCTTGAGGAAGAGGGAGCTTACAGGTTATAGGTGGGTTCAGAGATTCTTTGATTTGTAATTGGTTAAAGAAATAAAGCTTTGTCTAAAGGTTGGAATAAGTAGAAAGGAATGTTTTAAGATAAGGGCCTCTGTTAATCATAGAGCAAACCACGATATACATACTCAAAGTGTTCTGTTAAGCAAACTGATGGCCTGCAGGTGTGATTTAACCTTTGCCTTTCCTGGCCTTAGGTCCTTTTAGTAATTTAGTATCTTATTGCCACAAAGAATCTGTTTTGTCATTCTTATGATCTCTGTTTAAACATTAATACTGGTCATCAGTGGTATTCTAAACTCCAAAAGGGTGGGAGTATAATAAGGTGTGTCTGGCCTACTTTCCCCTCATAGCCTAGAACTCAAGTTTTAAGGTTTTTCTGGGGTCCCCTGGGACAAGAGGGAGTCCATTTAGGTGATGGGGGCTTAGGATTTTAGTTTAGTTTACAAGACCAAACCAAAATGGAATCACTCATGATCAAGTTCCATTTCTCCAAACCAAAACTAATTAGGTTTGTGTGACTAAAACTTAGGGCATCAGCAATACTCTCAGTCACTGTTATCCTGGGTTTTCAGGTCCAACATGTCATTCATAGGTTATGGTGTAACAGAGGTAAAGTTTGGAAAAAGGGCAACAAAATGTTTTATGAGTTGTCTCTCTAAAACGCCTACCCTTTTGAGGAATTAAAACCTGTATTTCTTCTCTGAGGCCAGTAATCAAAGGGGCAGAAAAATGTTCTTTGCTATTTGTTTTCTCGAGTCTTAAACCACAGGAGATGGCTCAATAGAATTGTCCAAGGCCACAAGATCATCCTCACAGGAGACAAGGTCCACCAAAACCACCAATTATAGTTAAACAACAATAGCCTGAACCATGTGACACTGGTTAGACCTGAGCCGAACTGCTGAAAACCCCCTTTTGCCCCATTTTTCTGCTGAAAGGCAGGATGGAGGTCTTTGAGATGCCAGTCTGCTGGCCTTCTCATTTGCTGACAAATTAACCAACTTCTCTTTCCTTTTTCTCAAACCACTTGTACTTGTTCTTCATTCTCAGTGATTTGGCCTTGGGGACAAGTACCAAACTTTTGGTAACAAAAGTGTTCTTGTTATCATGCATTTCTGAGTTTTTGTCATTCCATCTGGAGAGAAAACATTACATTTGGCATTCAATGGATAGCTACATGCAGACATTAAGACCTTTTGAGATGTAATCCAAGCACTCTGGGAGGCGGGGGGGGGGGGGGGGAGGAGGATTGCTTGAGGTCAGGAGTTCGAGATCAGCCTGAGCAAGAGTGAGACCCCCATCTCTACTAAAAAACAAAATAGAAAAGTTAGCCAGGCATTGTGGTGTGTGCCTGTAGTTCCAGCTACTTGGGAGGCTGAGGCAGGAGGATCACTGGAGCCCAGGAGTTTGAGGTTCCTGTGAGCTAGACTGATGCTATGGTACTCTAGCCCAGGTGACAGAGCAAGACTCTTGTCTAAAAAAAAAGACCTTCTGAGAGAATACAGGGCATACTACTATGATGACCATCAGGAGTATAATACTAAGAGCTTAGAGTATTCTCCTTAGCTAGGGCTTCAATGAACCAAACCAGCTGATATTAAAGAAAAACAGGTGAGTGGCTAAAACAAACTATCAACTTGGTCTCAGTGTCTGAATCCAGAGGGAAGTTAGTTGAGAAGATTTCTAGATTTGAACTCAAAGAATAATTTTCTGGTTTTCAGTTTTAATGTCTCTGGTTATTAGCATTGGGCATTTTGGAGATGTGAAAATCAAAATCATCAAATGTAGTTAAAGGACAATAGCCTTGAACTAAAAACCATCTCTTTAAAAGCTGTGTATTTCTGCTTATAATGAGGAAATTTGGGACTGTAAGATGGGAGTCTGCTATTTTCCTCATTTGCTGGCAAATTAATAAATCTCTCTTTCCAATTCACCAACCACTTATCCACTTATTGTCATTCTTCTGATGTGGCTTCGAAAACAAGTACCCAGCTTTTGGTAAGAGATTAGATTTTTTTTTTTTTTTACAACAGTAGAAGAAGTTAAGGTTACTTTACTTGCTCACATTACTAAAGCTTTTTTTTTTTTTTTTAACTAATATTTGTGGAAAAATGCTTTTAAGATTTTTTTTTTTGGTCAGTTTCCAAGTAGTTTGCCCACTTTTAGACAGAAAGACCACATTTCCTTATAAGGATCCTGAGATTTAGAGGTTTCATCCAAGTGCCTGTCTATAGTGGTTCAGCTGTACAAAATTTTAAATAGCCTATCTCTAAAAAATGCAGAAAGATTTGGGTCCCTAGCAGGGCGTTAAGTCAAAGCATCCTTGCTCTTTTGTAACTATTTTCATCTTGATTAACCTGCCTGGCCTTTGCCCTGAGCAACTGTAAGCCAAGTTCTTCATCATGATCTCTGCCTTTTGACTTTTTTAGATTTCTCCAAACTGAGGTAAATAGAGTGGACTCATTTGGAGCCCTTCAATGTTGGAGGACCAGCATTGGGCTCCTTTCGGTCCACCAACCTTTGATAGCGTGGGATTAAGTTTTGTTTCAACTTAATGTCTATTTTATTCATCCCATATTTATGTATTCACTTAAAAGAATTCCACACTAAATTTGCATTTCCAAAGCACTGGCTCTTAGGTAAGGCAAGGTAGAAATTTTACATTTCAAAGACCCAGAGGTTAGAATTCATATTTAAGTATCATTATTTGTGAAACAAAGAAGAGTACATGTAAAAGGTGAGGCTTGTTACGTAGATTTAAGTCAATGCTTTCTCCCATTTAAGAACCTTGATTTTCTTTGTATATGTAAATTTGTTATACAAAAGTATCTCAAAACAACTGGCATATTCAGCTGTTGGGCAGCTTCCCAATCCAGCTTCTGCTTTTTTAACTAGATTACTGAGTTGAATAAACCTCTTATTTTATAGAGTTTGACTTCTTTTCTGTTGACAGCATGTTCTATACATATGGACATATATATATAAACATGTATTTATATAATTATATATTTATACATGTTTTTTGGTCTGTTTTCTCCAAATAGAACTTAATAGAATCTAATTTCCATTAGGGCTGCCTCCTAGTGCCTAGAATAGTCCCTGGATTTTAATAGGCACTGAATGACAGAGTACATGATGGCATTGCAGAAAACATGTTTGATTTCGAGATACTTTATCAACAATAAAACAAAAAGGGCCTACCCACCTGCCATAGTAAGGAATTTTAGGTTAGAGTCTAGACTCTACATATTAAAAATATGAATTCACTTGCCACAAACTGAGTACCTACAGTGAAGAGGAAAAATGGTTTGTATAGTTTGTTCAGGGAGAAAAGACTGATAAACTCAAATTCTGTTGCATCCTTCACCTGGAAATCTTGTGCAATGCCTGGAAGAAGTTGATTAGGTTGCAGAGTCTGAGCTGTTTCCTCACATCATTCCATTTTTATAATTAGAAGATTTAACTTTTCTTACCCCCTAATGACTCACAAGATTATTCCAATTGATGGTAATATCCTGAACCTGAAACCAACAGGGAAAAATAACAGTGATTTTTTTTTTTTTTAAAGTACTTAGACCCAATTGAACATACAGTTTATGATGGCAGCTGAAATAAATCTCTGTACAGTAAATCACAGATCTTGAAGAATTGTATAGCCTGTCAGCCACCAATGCTTACACCATGTTAAAGATAATGTCAAACTAATTGCATATATAAAAGTATACCACATTCTCTCATATCTCTGTACTTTTATACATATTCTGCCTGGAAGACCTTTCCTTTGATTTAGCTTTATCTTCTCCAGGACATTTCTCCTGATCTCCTTGGTCTTTCAATTTCAGCAATTCTTTTTCTTTTTCTTTTCTTTTTTTTAAATAGGATCTTCTTGTTACCTGGGCTAGAGTTACAGTGGCATGATCAAAGTTTGCTGCAACCTTAAACTCCTGGGCTCAAGCAATCCTCCTGCCTCACCCTCATGAGTAGCTGAGACTACAGGTGAACACCATGGCACCCAGCTAAGTTTTTAAAATTTTAAAATTTTTTGTAGAGAGGAGGTCTCACTATGTTGCCCAAGGTCTCACTATGTTGCTCAAACTCCTGGCCTCAAGTGATCCTCCCTCTTCAGACTCCCAAAGTGCTGAGAGTATAGGCATGAGCCACCATGCTTGGCTGGTCACTTATTATTAATTTGCTAATCTCATTCTCCAAAATGTTGTTAATTGAAATAATAAAAGACACTGTCTTTTATTTGTATGTCTGCATTTGCACATATAGTATGCTGTAAGTAAGTGTTAAATATTTGCTAAATACGTGAATAAGTCTTCTCTTCTACCAGTTTACCAGTGGGAACTATCATTCCTCTGACTTCTAAGCCATTATTTGAGATAACAGAAAAGTGGGAAATTATTGGTCAGAAACTTCCTTAATTCATTTTTTTCTTGGAGCTCCTGTGTTCCTTTGTTTTGATAAATATACTCCCTAGACAAGTGAGATCATGAAAACTTATTGAAGTTTTTGGAGTACATGTACAAAATAAAGGTAAGATACACTAAAACACTATGTACTTTTTATTTTGCTACTTTGAACACATTTTTATTTTTAAAAGTCATTGTCATTCAGTTATCAGTTGAAATGCTTTATTTCTTAAAGATATTTTTAAAACTGTGATCCAAGTCTTTTTATATTCTAAATTAAGTAATCTTGCCTTAGATTTAAAACTCATTTTTGCTAGGTATATTTTCTCTTAAATATACAAAGGAATGTATTTTCATAGAGTGTGTTGAAAATTAGGAAAATCAAGGGTTCTGGTTCTGTCAGGTGCAGTATTTAGAGTGTTATTTTGACAAAATCCAGTTGCTCTGATATAGCTTGAAAATGCTTGCTCCCTTGGAGTATAATTGCAGGGAAAAAACTGTGGTATAGGTAAAAATTCACCATAATGACCTGAATTGGTTTTATACATAATCATCTGAGGTTTTGATAGTGAGGTTGCTGTTCGGAGTGTCTTTGGGTCCAACATACATGAAAACACAGGATTGCCAGGGTTCACACAAGGAGGCAGTTGTTCAGGTTTCATTTCTGTGTCAGAATTTAAAGGTGAAGTACTTTTCTTATCCTAAAAGATAAACACATAAAATCATTCTCAATTATAAAGTTCTAAAAAAATTAAAACTTAGCCCCATTTACTCCCCTTTTTCAGGAATCCTGTTCTTTTGAGAGCATAAAAGACTTCCTATTAAATGACATATACCTGTACAGAGCAAACTTGTCAAAAGTATGCATAAAATAGCTTTTCAAACATTTTGTATTAGAACTATGAGAATTTATAAAAACAGTTGTAAATCATGGGGAAAATTTGTAATTATCATAGTTGGAAGAGGAAATACAGCTTGGTTTTAGAGTGAGAAAGGAACAAGATAAACATTCAGGGAATCTTAGCCTGAGTGGGGATGGGGGAGCCATTAAGCAACTAATTACACAGCTAACTGAAAAATTACAATTGGGATAATTGCTATGAAGAAAAAATATAACACATTTAATGAAGACATAGTTGGGATTCTAACCTAGTGTGTTTGGGGAGGTAGGGAAGGCCATTCTGGTCAAGCACTATTAAATCTAAGACTGACTGGAAGGCAAGGAAGAAAAAGAAAGAGGTGAGAACAAAGTGTGACCAACGTCAAGTAAGTTAGGGTAAAAATGTCTTGAGATGAGAATAGAAAGGCAGAGGCCAGATCTCTCAGGGTGTCGTTGACTATGTGAAAGATTTGACTCTTTATTGTAAAAGCGATGGAAAGCTATTGAAGGAAAGGAGTGCTATGATGTAACATAATTTTTATTAAAATTACTTTGGCTGCCGTTAGGGCCTTTTGAGGATGTGGAGAAGAGTTGCAGTAGTGCATGTGACTAATGATGATGATTTTTAGTAGGGCAGTAGTATAGAGATGGAGATAAGTAAATAAATTTGAAATATTTTGGAAGTAGAATTCATAGGATCTGGTGATTGGAGGTGGGCGGTGAAGAAGAGGGATAGATCTAGGATGACTTCAAGTTTTCTGTACACTTGGACTGCAATTCATTATGTAAACTAAATTTATATATACACATAAATCAAAATATACCTGGGTAGGAAACATAACAGTAATTTAAAAAATGTAAATGAAAACAGAGGGAGCATTTTGTTTTGTTTAGTTTTTAATTATGATACACAATTTTGGCAGTGAAACAGAACTTTGCATTGATGATGGCTGGGTAAGTAAATATAACCAAGTTCCAAAAAATTAACAAAATGCATTTTAGTTTTGAATTCTATACTAAGAAACTTTCTCATAGAAAAAATTTAATGCACAGCATTACTTACAAAAAGAACTAAAATGTGTATTGATTGGATGGACATTAATTTTAATTATATTACTTATGTCAAAAATACTGATAAATTACTGGAAAATAGTTTCTTTTCTTAAATAGTTAAGTTTATTCTTCAACCTTACATTGGTATAAGGTAAATATTATAATTATAAATTGAGGGGGTTCTCTAAAATTCTCTTAGTATAAATGGACTTTTTGTTTAATAAATTTCACTTTAGAATTATATCTATTAAATTTTTTGAAATACTTGCAATGGCTAATCCTTTATAAACTCAATTTCATTGGCATTTCTAACTGGGAAAATCATAAATACAAGTAAAAACCTTTATATATAATATATGGTCATATAGCAATTTGAGTTTTATAAGTACTTGTGGCTGGTTATAATCCTAAAAAATAAAAATTTGCTAATGAGTTGAAATGAACCTGAGTTAAAATGTTATTCCACAAAACATTCCTAAAGGCCGGTGTTTAAAGTACCATAAAACCATATTCAATCTACTCTTTAGTCAACTTTACTATTAATGTTCTACCTGAACAGTGTCCCTAATAAACTTTTTGAAAGTATTTTTCTGTGAATAAGGATTTTAAAAATATGAATCAAGTACAAAGGAATGTGCCTATAGTCATAGCTTCTCTGGAAGGTGAGGCTGGAGGATTATTTGAGCCTAGGAATTGGAGGCTACAGTGAGCTATGATCACACCATTGCACTCCAGCCTGGGTGACACACCAAGACCCCATTTCTTAAAAAAAAAAAAAAAGAAAGGTGGCTGGGTCAGTGACAGATATTTCATGAATATCTATCTTGCCTAGATAGATATTCATGAAATAATGCTCTTATTCCCTCCTAAGAACTGAACAGTAAGGAGATTTTTCTGAGGCAAAAGATTAAAGGCTCTCAGCTCAAGATGACAATAGAACAATAACTGAAGAAATGAATAGTAACATAGAAAGTAGGAGGAAGAAAAACCACCAGCAATTTTATCTCTAACACCTGTACTTGCAAAAGGGAATTGTTACTACAGTGAGAAAAATACTTTTTCCCCTGGTAGAATAACAGCAGCAAAGGGAACACTCTTGGATTGGATTTTCAAAATGCCATCAAGTGATCTAAAAGATCTGTTAGAAGGGTTTAAAGGAGCTCTTCTGAAAAGTTTCTTTGCTATGATTTTAAAGCAAAACATGAGAACACAGTATAAAACATTTATGATACTGCCTCATTTTATAAACTGTATAAGTTTATAAACTTTTCTGGGTTTTTTTGAGAACAGAATCTCACTCTGTTGCCTGGGCTAGATTGCTTGGCATCAGCCTAGGTCACAGCAGCCTCAAACTCCTGGGCTCAAGCAATCCTGCCTCAGCCTCCCTAGTAGCTGGGACTACAGGCGTGCACCACTGTGCCCAGGTAATTTTTCTATTTTTAGTAGAGATGAGGTCTTGCTCTTGCTCAGCCTGGTCTCAAATTCCTGGCCTCAAGTGATCCTCCTGCCCCGGCCTCTTAGAGTGGTAGGATTATAGGGATGAGCCACTGCCCTGAAACCACATTCTGCATCTCTAACAAAGTCCCTGGTGATACTCACGCTGCTGGTCACTGGATCACACTTTGAATACTGGGCTACACACTTGTTATGAAAGATGTGGCTAAATTGCAGCCAGGAGTTAAAGGGGCCTTTGGGGTACAGGCTGAGGGGTGTGGGGATTTGGAGAAGAAGGGAGTGAATTATAGGGCTAGATAATAATGACAGCTACATGGATTATACAGGAACATGTCAACATGCCAAGCAGGTTGATTGGGAAACTTGTTTTAATTTGTATACCTTCTGTTGTAAGAGTCATACAAAGCACAAATTGGGTGTTACCAGTTCTGGATTCTAATGTTGGTACTGATAATAGCAGTATGACTTTGATGAAATTATTTTACAAGGATTCAAGTTCCTTGTCTATAAATACAAAACAAAGGAAATGGACTAGATGGCTTTGTTTCCTAATCTTAGGACTCAGATATCAGGATTGTCCAAATTTACCAATAGGAAACTAAGACCAGCCTGGCCAACATAGCAAGACCCCATGTCTTAAAAAGAAAAAAAAACTGGCCAGAGACGTGGTGGCACATGGTTGTAGTCCTAGCTTCTTGGGAGGCTGAGGCAGGAAGATTGCTTGAGCCCAGGAGTTTGAGGTTACTGTGAGCTATGATTGTACCACTAAACTCCAGCCTGGGCAGCAGACTGAGACCCTGAGTATTAAAAAAAAAAAAAAAAAAAGTTATTTTATAAAATAAATAACCTAATAGTCGTTGGCAGGGTACTAACTGTGACTTTTAAAGGTTGAATTATATAGAAGATAGTTTGTATGCATTAAAGTTATATTCTTTTTCCGTATAGTAAACTCTTGTCATTCATGGTGCTGAGACACTTTTGTGGATGGAAAAATCCAAACTCTGAAATATTGGAAAGAAGTTTATTCTGAGCCAAATTTGAGGACCATGACCCAGAGCCACTCCCAAGAAGCCTTGAGCAAGTGGGCTCATTGTGGCTGGGTTACAGTTTGGTTTTATACATTTCAGGCAGACAGGGGTTACAGGTAAAGTCATAAATCAATACGTGGGAGGCATACATTGGTTTGGCCTGAAAAGGTGGGCCATCTCCAAGTGGGGGCTTACAGGTTATAGTTGGGTTTAAAGATTCTTTGGCTTGTAATTGGTTAAAGACATGAAGCTTTGTCTAAAGGCTTGGAATGTTTTAACATAAGGAGCTGTTATCAGAGATAAGCCACCAGACATAGATTTGTTGTGTAAATTGAGGACCTGCAGGTTTGTCTCGCATACCCTTAGGCCTATCAATGGGTCACAAAGGATGTCCCCAAGAAGGGAGGGGGGCATGATGAGGCATGTCTGACCTCCTTCCTCCTGGCAGGCAATTTAGTTTTAGGATATTCCTTTGGCCTTGAGGGGGTCCATTCAGTCAGCCGGTGGGGGGTGGCGAGCCTTAAAATTTTATTTTGGTTCACATTTTGAACAATAAAAACGTTACCTTCTTAATTGTAGATTTATTTACATTGTGCTTTGTCCAAAAAAAGGGTAAGAAGAAAACAGGATATGGTACATTTATACTCATTGGCGATGGTGGCAGTGTATTGTCTGTTCCCAGTTGTGGCAAAAGTAAATGAAAAAGGAAAGCATTACTACGACGATGGTGGGCCTAAGCAGAGACAACAGGGTGCCTCAAAATTAGACCTTTTTTGTTTTTTATTTTTGCTTTTGTGTTAACTATATTTAACATCAACTGGGACACCAAAAAAGAAAAAACAAAATTTTTTTTTTGAGACAGCGTCTCTGTTGCCCGGGCTGTAGTGCCTTGGTGTCAGCCTAGCTTCACAGTAACCTCAAACTCCGTGCTGCCTCAGCCTCCTGAGTAGCTGGGACTACAGGCCTGTGTCACCACTCCTGGCTTTTTTTCTATATTTTTAGTTATCTGCTAATTTCTTTCTATTTATAGTAGAGAGGAGTGTCTCGCTTTTGCTGATGCTGGTCTTGAACTCCTGACCTCAAGTGATCCTTCCGCCTCTGCCTCCCCAGAGTGCTAGGATTACAGGTGTGAGCCACCACGCCTGGCCAGAAAAAACAATTTTTAATTTTATAATTACTGATTCTGTAATAACAATATTTATTCAATGGCTTGTTTTTTTTTTTTTTAATGTGTTTTTATACCACAAGACTTCGAAAACTTAAAATGGCCTGGCTTTCTCTAACTTAAGGAGAACCTGAAAATTAAATTACTAAGACAGCTGATACCATCTATTTGTAGATGCTTATACTTTTCAAGGCATTTTCACTGGCCAACTTTAAGACAATCTCTTTTAAAAGGATCATTTGCATTTTTTAGAGACAAGATCCAGGAGTGCAGTGGGGAAATGATAAGATCATATCTCACTGCAGCTTCAAATCCCTGGGCTTAATAGATCCTCCCATCTCAGCAACTGGAGTAGCTAGGACTACATGCATGCCACCACGCCTAGCTGACTTTTTATTTTTTGTGGAGAAGGTGCCTTGCCCATTTGCCCAGGCTGGTGTCAACTCTTGGCCTCAAGCAAGTCTCCCGCCTCCACCTCCCAAAGTGCTGGGATTATAGGTGTGAGCCAACACGCCCAGCCTCATTTGCAATTTTAACTAACCTTTTTATCCTTAAGTAAATCACAGTTGCTTACATACATTATCTGGCAGACTTTAAAGTAATCCTTTTATTATTCTTTGTATCCGGCTGTTTCTTTTGTTTTTAACCCTATCTAGTTTGAACTCCACACTTTAAGAATATCAGGTGTGAAGAAGGTAAAACCCAAATAAGAAAGCTGCAGTGAGAGTCCATGATGTAAAATAAGATCTATGGGTATTTTGTTTCTGAATCTATACAGTTGCGAATTATCCTGGGGATCTAAAAGATTTCAGTATACACTAACTTTTCAAGATTTTATAGTAGTAATTATGCCAACTAAGTTTATAAATTAACTTGACTTCTGTTTTGAAAATTTGGTTTTCTGTATTATATTTTGAGCCAAGGCTGATCAGAATTTTAGAGCCAGTAGTAGAGAGGGTGATTTCATGAAAAAAAAAAAAAAAAAAGAGTTCTCAGTAACTGAAGGGATAGTATTAATGACCATGACAACCAAAAAAAACCAAAAAGCACCATGGGTTACCCTGGGCAACCAACCTAGGTGCCCATAAAAGTAAGTTAGGGTGGTGCTTTTTCCCAAAAGTCAGACAGGCCAGCCAACTTCAACCTATAAAGCTTTTCCTCTGTGCCGAGGAAACCTAGACCTTTTGAGAAAAGCTGACCTGTTGAGATACCATAAAAATCTTAGGATTCTTGTGATTTACTATTTACTATTATCCAATGTCTCTGCTTTTGATATTTACAAGAAATCGAATACTAGTAAACTGTAGTATATTAATATAAAGTTATTAACCTATAAATTTCAGAAGTGGAGGATCATATACATTGAGGCAAACGTACAAAAATAAAAAAATAGTAAAATTGATTCCATTTATATAGTGATTTTAAAGTGTGAACCAAAATAAAAATTTAAGGCTCACCCCCCCACCGGCTGACGGAATGGACCCCCTCATGGCCAAAGGAATATCCTAAAACTAAATTGCCTGCTAGGAGGAAGGAGGTCAGACATGCCTCATCATGCCCCCCTCCCTTCTTGGAGACATCCTTTGTGACCCATTGATAGGCCTAAGGGTATGCGAGACAAACCTGCAATTTACACAACAAATTCACACAACAAATCTATGTCTGGTGGCTTATCTCTGATAACAGCTCCTTATGTTAACACATTTCAAGCCTTTAGACAAAGCTTCATGTCTTTAACCAATTACAAGCCAAAGAATCTTTAAACCCAACTATAACCTGTAAGCCCCCACTTGGAGATGGCCCACCTTTTCATGCCAAACCAATGTATGCCTCCCACGTATTGATATATGACTTTACCTGTAACCCCTGTCTGCCTGAAATGTATAAAACCAAACCGTAACCCAGCCACATCGAGCCCACTTGCTCGGGGCTCAAGGCTTCTTGGGAGTGGCTCCGGGTCATGGTCCTCAAATTTGGCTCAGAATAAACTTCTTTCCAATATTTCAGAGTTTGGATTTTTCCGTCCACAAAAATCATCACTGGACAATTTGCAGTGGAATACGAGTGCGTACCATCCCGGATCGTCTTTATACCGTCAGAGGCAATTCTGATTTAGTGAAACATGCATTTGCATTGGAAAGTGTAAAAGCTCCGTGATTGCCTAGAAAGGTGCTTTTGCGAGGGGGGATGGGGGGTGGTAGGGGTGTGGCAGTGGGTAGTGACTCAAATTATACTAAAGAATACCAACATTCAAAAACATCTAGCTTTCTCTTTAGAATTCTCACCCAGTTGCAGTCCGTCATTCTCACTCTTTGTTAATTTTTTCGGTAAACGTAGCCTACTCGCGCAGCTGATAGGACGAAAGCCGGTGAGCGCTCAGGGACGCGGCCTATTAACTGCACCCAATTAAAGTAGCAAAGAGAAGTGAGTCGTTGGCTGGATCAATATGTGTGAATCCGTTTTATCCAGGGAGCTATTTTCCCGGGTGAAACCGTAAATGCTTTCTAGTGGTTGCTGCTCGTCTCCATAGCAACTGGCCGCGGGCGCCGAGGCCCGGATGTTGTGAGGATCCGCGGCCGCCTGGCCCAGCTTCCTGTAGCCTTCCCGGGACGGGCTGTGCTCCTCTTCGGGAGTCGTAGTTCTTTCCTCCGCTACTACCCCGCCAGAGACGCGGGCGGGACTACAAGTCCCGGCATGCGCTGCGGCGCCCTGCCGGCCTCCGCCTCTGGGCTGTGGACGCCTGGGAGCAGGTTGTTTTTATGAGAGGCGTCACTGGCGCCTGGAGCCTTGACCGCCGCCACCGTGACAGCCGGCGCAATCGGGAGGAGGTGGCGCTGCCCCTTCAGGTACGGTACTGGGTGGCTTTAAGCCCTGGGAAAGGGTTCGGGGCCGACTGTCGGGGTCCTTAGCTGGCACCCTCGGCTCAGCAGCCTCGCGAGGGCAGTGGCGGGGTCTCCCTCTTAGGCGGGGGCTGCTTGGGCGGGGACTTGACCCTTGGCGCCTGCTGGCACGCGCGCCCGCAAGGGCCACATCCTCAGGCTGCGAGTCCCGCAGCCTGAGCGGGCCCCTGAAGCGTCCGATCTTGTGGTTCTGCAGCCTCCGAACCCCGCGTTCAGCCCCGAGCTGTGCGTCCAGGGTTGGAGAGTTGGTGGCCCAGGGCACCCTTCCTTCACTGGGGCGGCTTGGGGCGCTTCTCGGTCCTGACTGATGAGAATCCATATGGTAAAATGTTATGTGCGTCATCCTGTCCGGTTTTCTGCCAGCCTATCTTTTTTGGTGACGTAGAGCCCCGTGATGCCAGGAATAGAAAGATTAAATATTAAATAATGCAGCTGAGACTTATCCTTATTCGCCTGCCTGATAGTGATCAAATCCACTTCATTTCCCTTCTTCCCCTCTGCAGCCACCCTTTAGCTTTGGTCTTCCTAATCGATTTGTCCTCTGTAGCAGCTGTCCCACTAAGTGCATTGTGCGCATTATGTGTTTATCTCTGTTTAATGAAGCAAACTACCATTGGGGGCGCTGATTTTTTTTTTTTTTGAGACAGAGTCTCACTCTGCTGCCCGGGCTAGAGTAAGTGCCGTGGCGTCAGCCTAGCTCACAGCAACCTCAAACTCCTGGGCTCAAGCAATCCTTCTGCCTCAGCCTCCCGAGTATCTGGGACTACAGGCATGCGCCACCATGCCCGGCTAATTTTTTCTATATATGTCTTTAGTTGGCCAATTAATTTCTTTCTATTTTAAGTAGAGACAGGGTCTCGCTCTTGCTCAGGCTGGTTTCGAACTCCTGACCTTGAGCAATCCGCCCGCCTCAGCCTCCCAGAGTGCTAGGATTACAGGCGTGAGCCACCGCGCCCGGCTGGGGGCGCTGATTTTAACGAACTCATCCAATTAAGTTATTTTGTTGAATGGGTGAAATTTGCACTGTTCCACTCTAGCTTTATTAAAAAACAGAATGGGCCTTTCTTGTAGCTAAAATAGGTAACTAGTAGTACGAATTTTAGGACATTTGCCTCCTCCAGTAAGGTCACATCCACTGGATAGTGCTTGAAATGTCACTATTAATGCATACAATCTTTGGCTTAGGGTTTGAATCTTACTAGGTCCCACATGTCTCAGAGGATATTTATCACACATAGCCGGTATGAATGGCTTACTGTTCTTTCCTGACCTCAGGTCATAGAGGGGAAGGGTCGGAGAAAGAATACTATTCTAATGCATAATTTTTAACTATTTTACACCAAGGATGGGAATCCAAAGAATCTACTAAAAGTTCCTCCCAAATAGGGTTTGAGGGTGTGGGAATACTCATTTTTAAATGAAAACAAGTTAGACAACAGTGTAATGCCAATTTTGTAAAGTAAACCGTGGAACAGGAAATGAACCTATTTCTATTAGAAATGATTCAAAGGATATTCACATTTATAGAGTGATTCTCTAGTGAAACGACAAATGATTTTTTCCCTTATACTTTTCTGTAGGAAAAAATTTTTAAAGAGGATGCAGTTGTTACAGCACTTTGAGAATTTGTCTAACAAATTCTAGACAGGTTACTGGAAAGACGCTAAACAACAACAACAAAGGCTGGCAGTAATTCCAGTTGTATGGACTCTTTAAACATTATTTTAAAAAGCGAATAAGCAACAATAGTAAAAAAACACAGGCAGAATCCTGTTGCTGCCTCCACAGACGATGTGAATTTAAATGTAAGTTATTTGGAGAGAAGAGACAAGAAATGGATTAGTTGGAGTGGAAAAAATAAACAGATATGACAATAATTCTTAGCATTTGCACATACCATTTTTTGATCAGATTTCTTTTCACCTTGTACAGTAAAATCAAAAGCAAAAGTGCTTAACTTTTTAAATTTAAGGCTGGGCAATCTTTTTTATGTATGTATGTATGTTTTTTGAGACAGTCTTACACTGTTTCCCAAACTAGAGTGCCGTGGTGTCGCGTCAGCCTAGCTCACAGCAGCCTCCCGAGTAGCTGGGATTACAGGCATGCGCCACCATGCCCGGCAAATTTTTTCTGTATATTTTTAGTTGTCCAATTAATTTCTTTCTATTTTTTTTTAGTAGAGATGGGGTCTCGCTCTTGCTCAGGCTGGTTTCAAACTCCTGACCTTGAGCGATCCTCTCACCTCGGCCTCCCAGGGTGCTAGGATTACAGGCGGGAGCCACCATGCTGGCCAGGATGGGCAATCTTGATTATTCCTGTAAATACTTCAGGTCACGAAGGGTCCCACATATGAAGCTACTGAAAAGATCTGGATATAGCAAAATTTGTTTACTATTTATAAGTATTTGCCAGTGGAAATAAAGTTTTGCAGTTTTATAACTGGGTATTTTAAGCTTAACATTGAAGCACTTTGTTAATATTGAATGAGCATGTTTAGTATGTCTGATATTTTGGATTCTCTTTGTTTTTGTTTGTTTTATTTTCAATTATGGTTATGTTGGATATGGACAGGTAAGTAGCATAATTCGGTAGCCTACATTTTGTTTTCTGTCATAAAGGGCCACGTTGTTCTCCCATAGTAATACCCTGTGCATTTTTCCTATTATCAGCCTTGAAAAAAACTGGAGTTTTGTCTCAATGCCAAGTGTCCATTAACTCTTAATAAAATATCTGTTCTAAAATTGTATTCTTATCCAAGTTAAGATTTTAAAAAATTAGATGAGTATGAACTACTAAAATCATAGATGTAGTAGTTTTTTTTAACATGTTGAGAACATGGACATAGCAGCAAGGCCTGTTTAGCCCAGGGTATTTTAAAACAGAAAATGCAGACTCATCTAACAATGCACAACTACTGGAGTGTGAATTGTTTTTGTGTTTGTGTGTGGTGAAGGTGAGGAAGTTGCTATAATCTAAGTGATGACTATGACATTTTCAAGAATTTCCTTCCTTGCAGTTCTGCAATTTTGACTAGATTAAAACAATTAAAAAATTTAAGTTGGCTTCAAAGATCATTTCTAAATGTATTGAACCAGATACACTTACCTAAATCATCTCTCAGTTTGAATCTAAGTTAAAATTTAGCCCTATAATTTGGGAAGAATTGCAACTAACTGATAAAGGATTTTTTTTTTTTTTTAACACATCAACTGCCATGACAGTTGTATTTAACTCACTCTAGTTTTGACCCTGGGGCCACTTGAAGCATATATAAAATCTTATTTGTTGATGTTCTTGTAGTTACAATTAGTAGTGACAATTTAATTTAAAAAATGTGGATTAAATAGAAATTAATGAATTTCATTTTTCTATTTATGTTTACCTTTAAATTACACTTGAAGTTTTTATTCTATTTTTGTTATAAAACACTGTGGCCCCAAGGAAAAGTTCCTGATGTTTTTTGTGTGCTTGTCAATGTATTAAAGGACTTTAAAGTTTGGGAACCTCTTTAAGGGCCTATAGAGTTTTCTGAGGAAGTATTAGAAAATAGGTAAGGTGAGTTAAAGATTTTCTGTCATCACAAAAATTAAAAAATCTATTTTTTTAAGGGCTTGTTTATAAATCACTGTTCTAAAGCCTTACTGCTGGTTCATGTTGCCAGTGTGATCAAATGTTAAAAAGAGCAATGGATTGGGAATCAGAAGATTTTTAATGGTGTTGAGCAAGCAATTTAATTTATAAGTTTCTATTTGGTTTCATTTGTAAGTTGTAATTAAAAGCCAGTTGCCTTACTTTATGGGGTATTTGTGAAGATCAAATCAGGTATGAAAATAAAATCACTTTGTAAGTGGCAGAGTTATTTACCCATGTAAAGAATTATTGGCCTGGGTAAGTGACATTTACATAGAGCATATTATATATTTGATGTATAGTGACTTGATGTGATATGTACTTTCTGACTGGGAAGTTTGATTTAAAAAAGTCAAATAAAGCATACTATTGAAGTGTGATGATGACGTGATATATATGTTTTGAGTGGGTTTGATGAAAAAAAGTCAAAAAGGGGACTTCATTTGTTTTCTTGGTAGGGCTTGCTGGCTTTTTCTAGACTGAAGAAAACCTGGCTCCTGTTCTGACTGTGACTTTGCACCCTGCTGCATTAAAGGTCTTGAAACTGCAGTGTACTTCTGTGGTTGGGCTTTTAATTTTGGTTTTGATTTGTTTTAATTTCACATCTATAAGTGTAAGAAAGATCATTAGTCTAATTTAACAGTAGGAAGTGGCTGCTGTTTTTAATGTTCTAAAATGGGACTTTGAGTTGATTTCATGAACAATGAAACTACATGGAATATAAAATCCCAGGTCCTCTAAGAGACACATTATATGTGTAATCATTGGTCTTTGAGCCAAAGAAATAATGTAGAATTTAGAGGCCTCCTCCTGGGGAAGTCATCCCTGGCAATTAGATGATCTGACCCTTGAAACTTCAAGTTAGGTTGACATTTAGAGCATTCAAGTAAAAAAAGTCTTTTGGAAACTTATCAGTAAAATTTGAGGACTTTATCAGAGTAAATATAGGTAAGTGAAAATAAAAGGCAAAGAAATATATAATGTATCATGGGTTGGTAATGACTGCTTGTATAATTAGTTGATAACTCATATAACATGTTTACTAACATTTTATCTAGTACTACTACCAGAAACAATGGATGTATATTCATCTATTCTGTAATAAGCTATACAAAACTTTAACAAATAGAAAACAATAAAAATGTATAAAATCCCTTTATTTTCCAGCTTTCCTTCCCAAATGAAAAATGGAAGACTATAAGAAAATTAGGGCGAATTATCCTTTTGTGAAAAGGATGTTTGAAATAAACAAAAATATAGATATGTAATGAATATGTATTTTTTAACAAGTAAGGAAATTTTTTTTTTTTTTTAACTTGAGAATAGAAGAAAATGAAGAGCCAGAACACAGTAGTTTTACTTATGTATAAAAGGGAGAAAGGCCACCAGGGGCTGATAGTGCTCAAGTGAGGGCAGTATACTTACAGGCTTTTACAAAATTAAGATATAACAATCCTGGAAAGTTGGGATTTTTCTCAGAATGAGAATACCCGATGAGAGAAATATTTCCATACTCTTAACAGCAGTTATCTTAATTTTTCCCCAGTGTTTTGAGTTCTTACTGTTTATTCATTTCAAACTTTTAAAAATCAGAGGTATAGTTTCTTTTACATTGAGTCAAAAAGGGATATATTCTCCCCTTAGTATCTGCAGGAGATTGGTTCCAGGATGTCCTGTGAATACTGAAATCCGAGGATGCTCAAATACCTGATATAAAATGGTGTGGTATTTGCATATAACCTATACACATCCTCCTATGTTGTTTAAATCATCTCTAGGTTATTTATAATACCTAATACAATGTAAATGCTGTGTAAATAGTTGTTATACTATATTGTTGAGGGAATAATGACAAGGAAAAAGGATCTGTACATGTTCAGTACAGATGTAATTTTTTAAAAGAATATTTTTGATCTGAGGTTAGTTGAATCCATGGATGCAGAACCCACAGATATGGAGAGTTGACTGTACTTTTATCTTCAAATATGACAGTAGTTGGTTTTTGTTTCCCAATTTGAGGGGTCTTACATCATAGAAGGAACCTTGTGAAGTAATTGTGTATTGACTCACTTCTGTTGCAGAATATACTTTCTAGATCAAAAGATTAATCTGCTGTGTGTAACAGCAGATTGCCCCCTCTTTTTGGGTAGAAAGTGAAATTATTCATCCTTTTCCAGATTTTTCCAGATACCTAAGATAGGTATCTTCAGTGATAGATTTCAGTGTTTTCTCACTCCATGAGAATTGGAGAGCCTTGCTTGCTGTGCATGAGTTATCTTTGCATTCATTTTCATGATGAATATAACCAAGAAGCAGGACATAGTATTGTATGTCACAGGTTATTTTCCCAGTATAACACTGATGTTTATTTGTAGTGACTTTGCTGGGTGTGGTGGCTCATGCCTGTAATCCCAGCACTTTGGGAAGCAGGAGGATTCCTTCAGGCCAGGAGTTCGAGACCAGACCTGGGCAACACAGTGAGATCTTGCCTCTACCAAAAAAAGAAAATTTAACCAGGCGTGGTGGTGCATGCTTGTAGTCCTGTCTACTCAGGAACCTGAGGTAGGAGGATCGCCTGAGCCTATAAGTAGTTCAAGGCTCCAGTGAGTTACTGCACCATTGCACTCCAGCCTGGGTGGCAGAGTGAGACCCTGTTTTGGAAAAAAAAAAAAAGAAAAAGAAAATTACCTTTGCCATATGTCACAGGTATTTTCCTTTTATATCATTCATATTTATTTATAGTGACTTGGCAAACAAGTTTGTGATTTTTATAATTTAGAGATGAAGCCTGGATATGTTGCCCAGGCTGGAATGCAGCGGCTATTCACAGGTGTGATTATAGCATACTACAGCCTCAAACTCCTATCCTCAAAGGATCCTCCTGCCTCAGCTTTCCAAGTAGCTGGGACTATAGGTCATGTCACCATGACTGGCTTTATGATTTTTATATAGTAACATCTTGTCCTTTATAATTTCTGGGTTTTATGTAAAACTTAAAAAGATCATCTTTACCCGTACTAGGATTATAAAACTGAGTCCCTTTGTGGTTTTGTTTTTTATATTTAAATCTTTGAGCCATATTTTTACCACGTGGTCTTAAAAGTTTTATGAAGACTTATATTAATAATGCTGACTTTTCACAAGGCAAACAAGATATTCTGGAAGTCTTTTTTTTGTTTGTTTGTTTTGTTATACTCACAGATATGGTTTATAACAGAAAAAGATTCAGATTACAATCAGCAAAAGGAAAAGGTGCATATATGGTGGAGTACAGGAAAAGCTAGCTGCAAGTTGGAAGTTGTCCTTCTGAAAGTTCAGTGGAGGCTATGTATGATTCCTGAGTAACACAACCTGGCAAACAAACAAACAAAAACTGATCATTTTTTTCCTTTGGGAGGAAGGAGAGGGAAAATAATGAAATTTGCTTTCTTTTAAAATTCAAAAGCTTTTTATAGGAAAGTGACTCTTATTTGGCATTTCTTTCATCCTCTGTTTACACACCTACCATAGGAAGCTTTTGTGCTGTTCTTTGAGCATCCAGAATGTGCATCCAGCACTTAGTTTGCATATTCAGAATTGCCTGCCTAATGTTTTGTCTCGTAGAGCTGTTTGGAAGGCAACTTAATTTTACTCGTCCTTGGTTAAAATATACTGCAGATTTATCTGCTTATAACAGTTACAAAGCCCTACAAGAACTTACAGTCTTTTTCAGATAAAGGCTTTGCTTGGCCATCCTGGCCCATAAGCCTTGTAATCTACAATGTCCCCAGCCAGGCAGTATTTTTGTTTCCCACAACACAAAGGCCTAGTGGTTACAAGGCACTCCTAACCTAGGTTTATTTATTGCCAGATTTGGGAGACTGGAATAAAGTCTACGTTGTAGTAATTGTAGAGGGTTTAAAAGAACCCTTCACTTAAGATTAGACTGGAAAAAAGAAAGCTATATAGTAGAAGTTTGTCTCCTCCCACAATGAACAAGATTGAAGACTACTTTCTCTCTGAAAGGAACACGTTTCTCACCATTTAACTCCAGAATCATTTATGTCAAAACACTTTTTTTTTTTTTTTTGAGACAGAGTCTCACTCTGTTGCCCAGGCTAAAGTGAGTGCAGTGGCGTCAGCCTAGCTCATAGCAACCTCAAACTCCTGGGCTCAACTTCTGCTTTGGCCTCCCAAGTAGCTGGGACTACAGGCACACACCACAATGCCCAGCTAATTTTTTTCCGTATATTTTTAGTTGACCAATTAATTTTTTCCTATTTTTAATAGAGACGGGGTCTTGCTGTTGCTCAGGCTGGTTTCAAACTCCTGACCTTGAGCGATCCTCCCGCCTTGGCCTCCCAGAGTGGTAGGATTACAGGCGTGAGCCACTGCGCCCGGCCAAAACACTTTTTTAAAATGTGGATTTGTGCCAAATTACCATAAAACACAGTGACAATAACAGTTGTACATGTTTACTTGGACAGTAAAAGTCTTATGACTTTTTTCCTGCATCCTGTTTTTCCACTGTATTGAAAGCCCATCAACAATGTAAAGATTCACTAATAGTGATATAAATAAACTATGATACGTATACATTATGTGAACCAAAATAAAAATTTAAGGCTCACCTCCCCCCCCACCCCCCCCCCCGGCCACCAGCTGACTGAATGGGCCCCCTCATGGCCAAAGGAATATCCTAAAACTAAATTGCCTGCCAGGAGGAAGGAGGTCAGACATGCCTCATCATGCCCTCTTCCCTTCTAGGAGACATCCTTTGTGACCCATTGATAGGCCTAAGGGTATGCAAGACAAACCTGCAATTTACACAACAAATTCACACAACAAATCTATGTCTGGTGGCTTATCTCTGATAACAGCTCCTTATGTTAAAACATTCCAAACCTTTAGACAAAGCTTCATGTCTTTAACCAATTACAAGCCAAAGAATCTTTAAACCCATCTATAACCTGTCAGCCCCCGCTTGGAGATGGCCCACCTTTTCAGGCCAAACCAATGTATGCCTCCCACGTATTGATTTGTGACTAGCTGTAATCCCCGTCTCCCTGAAATGTATACAACCAAACCATAACCCAGCCTCATCGAGCCCACTTGCTCAAGGCTTCTTGGGAGTGACTCCGGGTCTTGGTCCTCAAATTTGGCTCAGAATAAACTTTCAAATATTTCAGAGTTTGGATTTTTTCTAGCCACAATTTTATAGTCATTAAAAGTCATTTTTTGAATATTTTTTAAAAACAAAACGAATTTTTTAAGCGGTTAAGTGGAAAAAGTAAGGTAGAAAACTCTTTGACCCCAGTGCTTTATAAAACGTGTGGAAGCATGTGTCTCAGGTGCATTTAAATCAAATTTACAGCAAATATAATTTGTATTCCCACTATTAGGAAGGACTTTCTTTACCTGTGCTTTTTGTTGCCTTTGGACATGCTCTTCTTTTTGCTTGAAATCCTCTCCCCACTCTTTACCTGCATATTTTACTCCTATTTGTACTCACCTTGCATTATTGCCCAATCATGAAGAATCTTTGTTGAGCCCTAAAGCAGGGGTCCCTAACCTATGGTGAGTAGTATAATTATTTCATTATATATTACAATTTAATAACAGAAATAAAGTGTGCAATAAATGTAGTATGCTTGAATCATCCTGAAACCACTGTCCCCACACCCCTCCATGGAGAAGTTGTCTTCCATGAAAGTGGTCTTTGGTGTCAAAAAGGTTGGGGACCACTGCCCTAAAGGATAATAGTTAAAACGGTTTAGAACAGTGCTGTATAGTTGGTGCTTCAATAAATATTTGTTGAGTGAATGTGAATATATAAGTGAATTTATCTTGTTGCCAGAAGTATTGAAACAACTTATAGATAAAACACAGCAAGGTAACAGAAGTAGAAGAGAAAAATGAGGTAAAGGGAAGATAGAGGTAAGGATTATAAAATGGAACCAAAAATCAAGATATTACTCTATACAAAATATATACTGTGAGGACCTATATTCTTGCTAAGGCCAGGTAAGAAGAGGTGAAACTCTTCAATTAAGCCAACTGCTCAGGATAAGTTCAGTAATTGTAATACTAAAATCAAAGAAAATTTCTACTGAGTATCATTCTAAAGAAGATATTTGTGTGATGAACTATATTTACTAACAGTTTCAAGGGACACAATAATGGAGTTTAGTAGGGCTCTTTTTTTTTTTTTTGGTGACTCTTAATGTAGATTGGTGGCATCACAGCAAAGCAAAGTTTAGGTTAAGGTAAAGGTATTATACTTTTATCGGGGCTGTCTGTGCTACTCAATTGAAAACAGTAAAATGCCTTTGAGTAGATCTGAATTAAGCTTCACAATCTTCAATAGTACATATGAGATTATCTTCAGTGTTCCATTCAAGAAGGGTGGTCTCCTGATAGACATGAAAGATGATCACCATTTCTGGCTGTTTGAAAGCAAAATGTAGTGGTAACAGCCCATCTAGAGCTACAGACCTTCATCCTTTTGCTTAATAGACTGTGTCAGTCTTTGGTAAGAGATCCTTTTAGACCTCAGGAGTCCAGGAGCAGGTGAGACCATTGAGGGTAGTGTAGGGTTAGCTATCATCCAGTTTTCCTTCTTTGCTGCTGGAGACTATTAGAAAGCTAAAGAGTGGGCAGCTACTCCCCATGCTTAGCTGTGGATGATATTGTTAGGGTAATAGTGGATTTTTTAAGCTTTTCTGCTTTGGCCCCTTCATCGTTGTATTTGATGATATCAGTGACCTTAAATGCTTCTAGAAAGTAGGCAAGATTAAGAAATATTCTTAATTATGCTAAGTTTAACAGAGGCAAGTTTTGAGGTGGGACTAGACCTGAAATTAGTCCTGAAGCTCATTACTATTTCTGATCCTTTAGTCCCTGATCTGCATGTTCTCTACTATAGATAAAATAGAATAAGAGATTAGAAATGAGAGATTAATAAGAAATGTATTACATGGCTTTTTCTTGCTTGTAGAATGCAATTAAAAATTTTATGCTGTTATAAAGACATTAAAAAATAAAATTGGAGTGATTTATCAGAACTTTGAACTTAATATTAATTAGTAAAATAACTCAAGAAAAAAGTAAGTAATAAAAGGTACCATAAGGTGTGTTATGCTAAGAAGTACAGGCAGTAAATGCTGTAGATTCAGAGGAAGGTGAAATCAGTGTGTATCAGAAACAGTGATCTAGGAAAACTTCATGGAGAAGGACTGAGCATTAAATATAGAAATCAAAGTAAAGGAAAGAGAAAAGTATCCCAGAAGTGAAGACATGGAGGTAGGGATGTCCATTTTATGTTCAGAAGACAGCAAGTAGATTACTTTGACCAGATGAGATAGTTCAGGAGGAGAGCTAATCAAATTGTAAGCTAGGTTAGAACCAGACAGTGAAAGCTTTTCAATGTCACACTAAAGAATATGACTTTATTGTACAGAATACTTATTCTCAAGGTATTCCCAGTGAAGGGGGAGATTCTTGAGTGGGAATAAAAAAAAATTAGCAGTGGGAATAAGAGGTGTATGTAACCTGCAGTCTATTTCTTCTTTGCCTGTATGTTTATAGGGTAGTTGTGTGTGTTTAGGGAAAGATCAATGATGGTGTTGAAAAATGGCACTGTACAAAGCCATGAATACAGTAATAACTAAAACAGCATTGTATTAATGCAGGATTAGAAAATAGATAGTGGAACAGAACAGTGGACATAAAAACTGATTCATAAATATGTGGGACTTTATATGCAAAAGGCTAGCATTTCAAATCATAGAAAAAGTATGGAATATTCAGTAATTGAGATAATTTCTACTTCACACCAAAAGAAAAAAAAATACAGATTTGTGAATTAAACAGCTAAATGTAAAAGTCAAAATTCTGGAAGAGTATTAATCAGTAGAAAATATAAGGAGAAAACTTTTATATTCTTGGGAGTAGGAACAACTTACTAAAACAAGATAAATCTAGAGTTATAAAAGGACACCCTGTTTTCCAGCCTCTATAAAATTTGCATAAAATTTGAAAACATAATAAAAGATACTTTTAACATTTTTTTGAAGCATGCTACAAGAAAATATTTGCAATAGGTGTAACAATGAATTCCTTCGTGACCCAGTTTATAAAGAAGTGCAGATCAGTAAAGACAACTCAGTAGGAAAGTGAACATGTGAATATAGATACCTCACAGAAAAGGGGATAAGGATAGTCAGTAAACATAAGATGCACAACCCCACTAAAGTAATCTGGGAAATGCAGAATAAAGAGTTCATTATTTTGCTCATGATATAAGCAGAAATTGCAGATGGTTATTAGTCTGTTGGTGGGGCTGCGGATAAATACTTTGATATGTTGTTGGTGGGAGCCACTTAGTATCTTTTGGAGAGCAATTTAGCAATATCTATAAAAATTTTACATGTGCATACCTTTCGGCTTTTAGGTATCTGTTTTAGAGAAACACATGCATAGAAGTATTTATAAAGATGTTTATTTCACTCTATAATAGTGAAAACCTGCAATTCATCAATAGGGGAATAATGAAGTAAACTAGAATACATGTATAAAATATTTCATTTTATTGGTATAATTTTATTTTTATGCATATATTGGGATTTTATTGTCCAGAATGTTCTGTAACCTGATTTTTGGATTTACGTCTCCGAGATTTTTCTAAAATAAAATGTTGTTTTAGAAATTAAGTAAAGTAGCAGTTATGGAGAGACTACAGAGAAGGAATAAGGAGGGGATGTGTCTGCTTTTGAGATAATTCAATGATAATTTTCCACTCTAGTTGCAGTTTATATGATGTAAAAATATATATTATGCAGTCAGGAAAATTGTCATTTGTGACACTGGTTGATAACTAGATAGGCAAAAAAGTTTCTAGCAGAAAAATACTCAAAGGAAAAGTCACTGCTGTGCTTTTATCCAAAATAGATGTGTTTCATAATAATATACCTAAAACAAAAGTATCAATTTCTTTTTTCTCTTTCTTCCTTTGGAAAGAATTATAGGTTTTTCCTTAGTTTTTATTTGCTAAACACAGTTACAGTCTTAAGGGAAAAAAATCTCATTAAAAAGGTAACCATAGGGAGATGGAGGTGGAATTATTGCATTTATCAGAGGAAGAAATGTTGACAGATTCTGACCACTAATTCCAGTAGAACTTGTCAAATTAATAACACCTATATTTATTGTTTTGTGTTTTTATGTATGAAACTAGACTGATAATTTCTCCCATTCATTCCTTCACTCCTCTCTGTTACCTTCCTCCTCATTTCTGGCAACTAACATGGGTTCACGTTAAAAAAAAAAACACAAAAAAAGCCAGCATTGAATTCTTTAATTTCCTTTCCTTCCATCTATGAATATATCTGTATCTAGAGTCATTTTTTTAAAGATTAAAAAAATTGTTTTAGTCCGGAGCAAAAATCCTTTTCATTACTACATGTAAGTTCATTCCCAATATTGAAAATTTAAGAAATAATAGCATTAATTCATAAAACAATTCATTTTTCATGATACAAAATAAGATTTTATATAGTCTGTTTATCCAGAATGTAGAAATAAACAGCAATCAAATTTAATTTATTTCTTTTTATTTATTTACATTTAAAATTAACAGATAAAACATATTATGTGTTTTTATTGTATACAACATGAAGTTTTTGTTTGTTTTTAAGAGACAGGATCTCCCTCTGTCTCCCACTCCTACACACCCAGGCTGGAATGCAGTGGTTTGATCATAGCTCGCTGCAGCCTTGAACTCCTGCGCTCAAGGAATCCTGCCTCAGCCTTCTGAGTAGCTGGAACTACAGGCGTTTGCCACCATGCCCACCTAATTTTTTAAATGTTTTGTAGAGATGGGGTCCTACTGTGTCGCCCAAGCTGGTCTCAAACTCCTGGTCTCAAGTGATCCTCTTGCCTTGGCCTCCCAGAGTGCTGAGATCACAGGCCGTGAGCCACCGCATCCCACCTAACGTGAGATTTTACAATGTGCAATGGTTAAGTCTAGCTACTTAACAAATGCATTACCCCACATAGTTGTCATTTATATAATATGTCATCATTTACTCTAGTCACCTTGCTGTACAGTAGATCTTTTGAAATGTATTTCTTCTATCTAGCTATAATTGTATATGCTTTGACTAACATCTCCCCATCTCCCCACCCTCTAATCTCTAATCACCCCAACCTCTGGTAACCATCATTCCATTCTCGACTTCTATTTGTCTTTCTGTGCTTGGCTTATTTCACTTCACATGGTTCCAGTTCCATCCATGTGATTGCCAATGGCAGGATTTCATTCTTTTTATGGCTTAGTTTTCCATTGTGTATATATACCACGTTTTCTTTATCCATTTATCTTTTGATGGATACTTAGGTTGATTCCATATCTTGGCTATTGTGAATAGCCAAGATATGGAATAGTGAATAGTGCTGTGATAAACATAGGAGTGCAGATATCTCTTTGACATACTGATTTTATTTCTTTTGAGTATACCCAGTGGTGGGATTGCTGGATCTGGAGCCTTCTTTATGTTCTCCTTCCAGTGTTGAAATCTCTTTGTTCAGCACCCCTTTCTGTGCCCCAAGTCCATTATCACTCCTTGTTGGTTGTCATCCTGTACCTCTCCTGTATTGTCATATTCTCCCTACTGGTTCATCTTGGCATGTAAACATGTTTAGGTCTTTCCCATCTTGAAAAAATTCATGTTAATTCCAACATGTAAACTCTAGTTAGAGCTCTGTCACTTTGCTTTCATGGCCAAGCTCTTTGGAAAGTACTGTGTATACTTGACATTTCAATTTCCTTTCCTAAGCTGCAAACCTCCAGGTCCAATTGGCAACTGAACATTTCCCAGTTGGATATTTTGTAAATCATCTGAATTGTTGTTGTGTCAGAGAATTTATGCCCTGACACCTATCACTTCCCCATTAACTATCTCCACTTTTTCTTCATACTTATCTAGTCTCTCTGAATGGTACCACGTCCTATTATCCAAGCCAAAAATTGAAAGTCCTTATTGAATACCTTTTCTTTATGTCCCGTATTCGAAACTGGTTAGTTTATCTCTTAAACATCTTCTTTCCATCTTTATCCATCAGCACCGCTACTGCTTTAGTTCAGACTCTCATCATGTCTCATCTAGCATGCTGAGAGGTATCCTCTTTTCTAGTCTTGTAATATATCTTCCACACAGAATGAAAGGGATTTTATGAAACCACTCAAAGACTCTGAGGTGTCTCCCCATTGACATGATTAAAGTCCCAAATTATTTTTTTTCCCTTCTCTCCTTCCTTAAGTCTCAAATTCTTAATACGTATAATAGTATCAGGTCATCCTTGTATTTTGAAATCCTCCACCACCCTTCCTTTTACCACTCTCCGTCACTCCTCCCCACTGCTGTAATTACTTTTCATGAAGTTCTTAGAACATAAGTTTTCTGCGCTGTTGTGCATTCTGCTTTCTCTACCTTTTGGAATGCCGGTTCCAGTTTACCTAGATACTTTGAATTGATCTCTGAAGGCTCAATCCAGTTTCATGAGTTGAAGACATTTGTTTCTTAAAGATCATGTTTATCAGTTTCATTTTGATTCTTTAGATAGGTTAATGAATGCAATTTGATTTTCACACCAGGTGACAATCTTTTTCATATTTAGCTTATCTGTGGATGTTCTTTTCCACTCAACTAAATCTCAGGTGTGTTCAGACAGAAAAGGGATTGAAAACTACTCTGCTTGTTCATTCTTCACCATTTGTTTTCGGTACTTCAAGGAGGCCTTTCCTAACCACTGTATTTAAAATTCTAATTCTTGTACTCCCCCACTCCCACTCTGTCCTCATTTTTATTTTTCTCCATAGCACTTGGCACCAGTTGGCTTACTCCATCTTCTAGAAAGTAAGCTTTCTTCAAGGGAGGTTTTTGTTTTTGTTTGCTTTCAGTGCTGTATCCCCAGCACTTGGAAGAGTTCATGGCACATAGTAGGTACTCAGTAAATATTTGTTGAATGAACAAACTCTGTAGTGTTTGTGTTCCAGATCAGGATAGGCTCATCAAAAATATTTCCACAGGGTTACTATTGGACAAGAGGTAGAGTTAAATTATAAAGGATATTTTAAAGTTTTCATTAGTTGGGATCTTGTATCCTCTTCCCTTTCTCAAGTGAAGTCTGTTTTATTTGTTTTATTTTATTTATCTATTTATTTTGAGACAGTGTCTCGCTCTGTTGCCCTGGGTGGAGTGGAGTGTCGTCATTGTAGCTCACTGCAACCTCAAACTCCTGGGCTCAGGTGATCCTCCTTCCTTGGCCTCCTGAGTAGCTGGGGCTATAGGTGTGCACCAAGACACCTGGCTAAGGTGAATTTTGTTTTAAAGCAGACATTTTCATATCCTTTGGAGGAATGGAAAGATTCAGAACCTTTAACAAGCATTATAGAAATATGTTCTTAAAAGTTATCCTTTATGACCCTCTAATCTTTGATCACATTGATAATACAATAGTACTTTTGGGGCCCTTGCCTATAGCCCATTGGTCGCCTTACTTTGGAATTATAAACGTGTGGGAGAATAATGCCCCCATTCTTCTCCATCACATATAATTCTAGAAGATACGGTGAAAGAAACCGGACCTTTTTCATAGTAAAATGTAGCTACTCAGGAATGATGAAGGGGACACCATCAGATCAGGTAATATCCATTCCAATTGTGCTTTATAACGTAAAATTAATATTATCTCTGTGTTATTCTTACAGGTTTGACAGCTGCCACCAAAGTGTTCTAAATTGACATCTTTAGCCAATAACTCTCCTCTGAACTCAGTTTCCAGCCACGTACTTGATGTTTCCACTTGAATGGGATACCAGTTATCTCAGATTTAAAATACCTCAAGCCAGTTTACTGTTTTTCTTCCCAAAACCTGCTCCTTTTGAAGTCTTCTTGTCTCAGTGGCCTTTTCCTTCTTGTATTTGTAGAGGCCAGCAGTCATCTCTCATACCCCGTCTTCAATATATCAGGAAGTCTTTTTGGCTGTACTTACAAAACCTTCAAAATATATGATCTGTTCACTTCTTGTTGTCTTCGCTGCTACCACCTGGTCCAAACCACCATCGTCTTTCACCTGGATTATTATAGCCTTGCAAATGGGCTTCCTGTGTCTGTCTTTGCTCCCTTACAGTTTACTATCTCAATAAGGCAGCCAGAGTGATTATTTTCTTTTTTCAAGAGACAGAATCTCACTGTGTCACCCAGGCTAGAGTGCAGTGTTACCACAACAGTTTGCTGCAACCTCAAACTCCTAGGCTCAAACAATCCTCCTGCCTCAGCCTCCCAAGTAGCTGGGACTACAGGCACATTCCACCATGCCTAGCTAATTTTTAAAAAAAATTTTTTTTAGAGATTGCCCAAGCTGCTCTTGAACCCCTGGCCTCAAGGGATCTTCCTGCTTCAGCCTCCCAAAGTGCTGGGATTATAGACGTGAGCCAATACACCTAGCCCAGAGTGATCTTTTTTTTCGAAATAGAGTCTCACTCTCTTGCCTGGGCTTGGGTGCCGTGGCGTCAGCCTAGCTCACAGCAACCTCAAACTCCTGGGCTCGAGCGATCCTCCTGCCTCAGTCTCCTGAGTAGTTGGGACTACAGGCACGTGCCCCCAGGCCCTGCTAATTTTTTCTATTTTTTAGTAGAGACGGGATCTCACTCTTGTTCAGTCTGGTCTCAAACTCCTGAGCTCAAGCAAGCCTCTTGCCTCCACCTCCCGGAGTGCTAGGATTACAGGCATGAGCCACCACGCGGGGCCACACAGTGATCTTTTATTACTTTCCTCAAAACCCTCCTGAGACTTTTCATTTTCACTCAGAGTAAAATGCTAGTCTTAGGACCTGGGAGGCCCTGCACAATTTGTCACTCCTTCTTACTCTATTACCTCCTGTTTCATCTCTCTCTGCTGTCCTGCTAGGCCACTCTGCTCCACCCACACAGGCCTCCTTCCTGTTTCTCAGAGGTGCAGGCTTGATCCCAATTTGATACTCGCTATTCCTTTGATTTTAAATGCTCTTCCCCTGATTAACTGCATAATAGTTCCCTCACCCATTCGAATTTTTGCTCATACATACTTTCTCAGTGAAACTTTCCTTGACCATGCTTTGTAGCATTAAGCTACTCCATCCTAGCATTTTCTATTCTTTACTGTGTTTTCTCCAGAGCAGGAAATATACCAACAAATATACTGTGCATTTGTCTTGTTTATTGAATGTCTCCAGTATGAAAGGTGAAATGCACAGGACAGTTTTTTATTCAGGCTATTGCAATAAGAAGGTACACTAAAAGTATATAAAATTGGCAGTGGAGACAAATTTTAAGTGATTGAGTGATTTAAGTGACTGGCATGATCAGATTTATGTTTTAGGATGTACTTAGTGTGGACAGCTTTGTGTAGGAGTGATTGGGAGGGAATTGACATTGGAGATAGAGATCAGTTAGAAAGCTATCAACTTTAATTGAAGTGGGCAATGATGAGTTGGGTAAGGCAGTAGAAGAGGGAATGGATAAAAGAGTAAGACTTTTCTGGATTTTTGGTTCAAGGTGAAGTTTTAGTTATCCTAAGTCTAGGATTTTTCTTTTTCTTTTTCTTTTTTTTGAGGCAGAGTCTCGGTTGCCCTGAGTAGAATGCTGTGGCACGTCACATGTCTGTGTAGCTCACAGCAACCTCAAACTCCTGAGCTCAAGCGATCCTCCCACCTCGGCCTCCCAGAGTGCTAGGATTACAGGCCTGAGCTACCTCGCCTGCTCTAAGATTTTTGATATGAATGTTTGGTGGCTCTTGCTTACAGCCATATCATTTTTGGTTAATGCTATTCTCTGGGATAACCAGAAAGAGCAGCAGGAGGATGACTTCAGTATTATACATTTTGTGTTTGAAATGGCTGAGAAACGTACAAGGGTACATAAAAAGCAAATGGGAATATGTGACTGGAGATTTGGTTAAAAGAAACTACCCTGAGGAATAAAAGAAGCCTGGATCTAAAAAAGGCTTCAAGTTCATTATTTCACAAAATATCCTTAGCTTCACAAGTGTATGATTATTCTTATGCCTTTGTAAGTTTCCCATAAACTCTGCTTATTTCTAAATTACTATTAGTAAAGCCCTTAAAATGAGAAAGGTTTATACATTTACCGACATTCCAAATAATGGGAGAGGAACCCTATGGGTTTCTCTAGAATTTTGAGGAACAATTTAGACTTGTGTCAGGAACTGCACCATCACCCGGAAATGTTTGCTTTTCTTTATTGAGTGCCTAGTAAGTGTCAAGCACTGTTCTATGTGTTGGGAATATATAATAGGCTTGGTAAACAAGCAATTACAGCATAGCATTCTATTTTAAATGTTAGATTAGGGAAAATACTGGAGTCTTTGGGGGGTGAAGTCAGGGAATATGTCACAAAGTGATGCCTCAGCTGAGGTGAGCACAAGAGTTTGGTTTGAGTTAAGGGGATGGGCAACTGATAAGACTATGCAAAGCCCTAGAATTAGGAGAAAGCAAAGCATTTTGGGGGAATTGAAAAGGTTGGGGAAAGAAGGAATAAACTGAGAGAGGATGAAATGCTAAAGAGAAAAGACTAGATATTGAAGGCTTTGAGGCATTATCCTGAAGACAATATCAAAATCTTAACTTTTTTTTTTTTTTTTTTGAGACAGGGTCTCACTCTGTTGCCCAGGCTAGAGTGCCATGGCATCAGCCTAGCTCACAGCACCCTCAAACTCTTGGGCTCAAGTGATCCTCCTGCCTCAGCCTCCCAAGTAGCTGGGACTACAGGCATATGCCACCATGCCCAGCTCATTTTTTCTATATGTATTTTTAGATGGCCAATTAATTTCTATTTTCAGTAGAGATGGGGTCTCGCTCTTGCTCAGGCTGGTTTCGAACTCCTGACCTTGAGCGATCCACCCGCCTCGGCCTCCCAAAGTGCTAGGATTACAGGTGTGAGCCACTGCGCCCAGCCCAGCCAATTTTCTTTATCACAAAGCCTACCTACTTGTTTCATGTGGAATTGTTTTTCCACTTACCTGGTCACTTAAACCAGAAATCTAGGAGCTATCCTACACATCTCTTCTACCGTTGGTTATTCAATCCTTTAAAAAAAAATCTTTCATGTCTTCTCATCTCTCCTAAACCTTCCCTTCCTGCTTTACCCCCTTCTTCTCATCAGTACTGGTTAAGTTTAGGTGCTCATCTCTTTCATGGGATGTTGCATTGTTTCCTTGCATCCCACAGGTGGAGGGTCCTTTAGTTGCTTCCCCATTTTAATATATGTTCTTAAAAATTCAAATCTGAAAAGTGAGTAAAACAATAGGGAGCACTGACCCCATTTCTCTGGAGTCTGTTCCCCCTAAAAACAATTCAGAGCTAATCTTCTGAATCTTCTTAAACTCCATTCATGCTAGATTAATTTACCTTTTTAAAAAACTTTCATATTCTTTAATAGTGTTTCTGCCTTTGTTCTAGCTGTATAATGCTTTTTCTTTCTTACTTGGGAAATCTTTCCAGTGTCACCAGATCTTTTATTTCTGTTTTTTGATGAGGAAACAGAAATCTTCATCTTTTTTTTTTTTAGAGTCAAGGTCTCATGCTGTGCACTAGGAGGCTGGAGCGTAGTGGTTATTCACACACTCAATCATCAGAGCCACTATAGCCTGGAACTCCTGGCCTTAGGGGACCCTCCCTCCTCAGCCTCTCAAATAGCTACGATTACAGGCGCTTACCATCATGCCTGGTTCCAGAAATCTTCATTTTTATGTAATATCTCACAGTTTTTGAATTTTGGCAACTGTTAATTTAGTTTAAAAAGCTGTCTAATTTGCAGCCTCATTTGTAAAGATTTCTTTGATCATTTTCCTTTCCCCCTGCAAATTTAATTGCTCAGTCTTTGTGTATGCCCATATGTTACTGCATAATTTTCAAATTATTATAAAAAAATTCTCAGATGGATAGTAACATGTATCAAAAGTTTTTTTGAAATTCATGAAAACTGGTTCAATGAGAAATTGGGATTTATATACTCAGTTTAATAAAGAATGCTGAAATACAATTACAAAGATATAAGTCTGGCTAGTATCCTACAAGGTATTCAAACTGTAGCTTTTTGGATAATCTCTACTTGGGACAGAAAAAAATTTGTTTAACCCTAATGGTTTTCTATAAGCTTACCTTTAAATTTATGGAGTTACAAACTGCCTGGGCCCTAGTCAATTGAAATTAGAAATCAAACAATTAGATGACTTCAGGTGAACTTATTACAAAATGTTCTAGCATGACATTAAAAGTTACACAATCATCTTTATGTCTTATTTCAGGTTCTGAATAATTTATCTGAAAACACGCTAATTGTTGTTCTTTTAGTGACCAACCTCTTTGTATCTTCCTTTTTTGAAATATTAATTTATAAGAGTTTCCATAATCATCAGCAGATGATTCAGATCCACATTTTTGTCTTGTTCTTATTTGACCACTAGTTTCATATTGTCTGCAGTAGAGGTCTGTTAAAATACCAACCCATCAACTTAGATACCTAATGTATTCACAGTATATATGCAATAATAGAAGTATAAGCCTTAGATGTATAGAACAAGTTAGTAGGAAAACCATTTCCTTTAATGAGCTGGGTTTTGAAGTTTAAAAGAGTTTCAGATAGAAAAGGGAGAACAAAGCAAGTAGAGTGAAAAATGTATGCTTAGTTAGGGCTTGAGTCTGAGTTATTGCTGGTGACCACACAAGTTTCTAACCAACTTTTTCTCCGCTGTTTAATTCAATTCAAGTATTGCTGACACATTTATTTTCATAAAAACTAATCATGTTTCTTTTCTGCTTGAAAAATGTAAATAGCTTTGTGTTGCCAACATACAGACCTCATTTTGCTTGGTATGGGAGCTCTTTCATTTCCCACTACTTCTAGGTTTCTTCAGCCATGCTTTTCACACTTTACTGTTCATTGAAAGTATAGGACTTTACTGTTGTTTTTTTTTCGCATTCTGCCAACCCTTGACTTCCTCACGTGGTCAAATTGGGTTCTCCTTTCCCTTCTTCTCTGTCTGGCCAAATCCTACATTTTCTTACAGACTCAACTTTCTTCTTCATTCTAACAATATGACGGTCCATACCTAGTCCAGAAGGATCTCCTTGTCTTAAACATTTGGTCATATTTGTTCATACAGGTATGCAATCATATCATGTCCTATATGGCAAATCTATGAGTGGGTTGTCTCAGTTTCAACTGGAAGGCAGTAAACTACTTTTCATGGTTTATGTCACATATGGTGCTTCCTATAGAATTTTTAAAAATGTGTCCCACAAGTCTGTATGTTCTTGTATTTGTAGACCTGAAAAATGTCTGAAAATTCCAGTGACAGTGATTCATCTTGTGGTTGGACTGTCATCAATCATGAGGTATGATATTTAATACTTTTTACAGGGTAATTCAAAATATTACAATGTTAGCAGTGATGTAACTCTGTTCTTTAAAGGCCCATATTTTTCTATGTTTAAGTAAACATATCTATTGGACATTTTCCCACCCACATTAAATTTCACTGCCAAGTATTCTTCACAGGTTAGCATCTTCTATTAATATATTATTGTACAAAGCTTTCCTTGGCTTTCTGACGTTAGACAAATATTTATCGAGGGTTTATTATTGGTCAGGCCCTGTGCTTTCTGCTTTCCCTTCATTCTCAATATAATTTTATGTTTTTTTTTTTAAGAGATAGGGTCTCACTATATTGTCCAGGCTGGATTGCAGTGGCTATTCACAGGTATGGTTATACCTCACTGCAGCCTTGAACTCTTAGGCTCAAATGTTCCATCTTGCCTCAGCCTCCTTGGTACCTGGGACTACAGGCGTGTGCTGCCATGCCCTATTCTCATATAATTTTGAACAACCCACCATGGAATAGATTGGTTTCATCCTCATTGTATAGTTGAGAAAACTAAAACTTAGAGAGGTTAAGTAGTGTGGCCAGGATTGTGCAACTAGAATATATTAGAGCCTGGATTTGAACAGACTAGAAAGGAGGATGGAGAACATGTGTTCCACTTGTATTACGTTATATTAGCACAACTTGACAGGAAAAGGGCTATGGCTAGAACCCTGTCCCCAAATGGATTTTATAATAGAAAAATTGATATACATACAATGAATGTCTGTAACTTGTACATAATAAACATTGGCTTATTTTCTCACACCAGTAAAATATGTTCATTATAGAAAAATAGTATGCTGATAAACAGAAACAAATAAAAATCGTTTTTATTAAGAGTTTTAATGGATTTATGTATGGTTTTCCTATTTTTTTTAGGATCTCATAAGCCTCATTTGTTTTCCTTCATTAATAAATAAATGGTATTTTTTTTTACAGTTACCTTGATAATTTAAGGTTTAGGTAATTTATTAGTCACATCTTCTAGAAAACAGCATTTATGGCTAAGCGTGGTGGCTCACGCCTGTAATCCTAGCACTCTGGGAGGCCGAGGCGGGCGGATCACTCAAGGTCAGGAGTTTGAAACCAGTCTGAGCAAGAGCGAGACCCCATCTTTACTAAAAAAAAATAGAAAGAAATTAATTGGCTAACTAAAAATATATAGGAAAAATTAGCCAGGCATGGTGGCGCATGCCTGTAGTCCCAGCTACTTGGGAGGCTGAGGCAGTAGGATTGCTTGAGCCCAGGAGTTTGAGGTTGCTGTGAGCTAAGCTGACGCCACAGCATTCTAGCCCAGGTAACAGAGTGAGACTCTGTCTAAAAAAAAAAAAAAAAAAAGAAAGAAAGAAAGTGTAAATTCTTGCCATGAATGTGGCATGTCTTCTTGTATGTTATTGTAAAGTTTAAAACCTTACAATATCTCTTATTTTAAAAGTAAAATTAGTTATACTCAATGTTAGCACAGTGTAATGCTGTGTAGTTCACAGATCATTTTTCACATCCACAGTCTCACTCTGATCCTCACAGCGACCCTTTGACTTTTAGGGGAAATTTCAAACTAAGTTTACTAGATATTCTCTTAGGTTGGTATGAACTTTTCACAATTACTAAAGTACCTTTCATTTATTATCTCAAGAAATTCTTCCAGCAGAGTTATTTGTTCTCTTTTTATATTTTGTAAGCCTGAAAGTGAGAGGAGGGGAGGGAATATTTGAGAAAGAAAAGAATAAAAAATAAGATCATTGTCAGAAAAGCTTGCCTCATTGCTCTGTAAAAATATGCCAAGAAATGGAAAACAAGATCTTTTCATTTCTTCATTCCTATACTTTGTGGAGGAAAACAGGCATAACGTGATGTTGCAGTTCGAGATGCTACTAGTACGTGCATTCTGATTTCAATCATATAGGGTGTGTGATGTATAAGAAAGCACTGTATGGATATTTAATAGCTGATATAATTATTACATCATTTCTATATATTAAATTTTGAAAGTGAACATGGAAAGTATTTGTTCAAATAAAATATCTGTCTCTACTGTTCCCTATAAGCAAACAAATAGAACTCTTCGTCACAAGCTATTGACTGTGGCAAGTGACTGCCTACCATGAATACGTTCCAGATTTCTGACAGAGGAGGAATTGTGTTGAGCCATCTAAGTAAACCTGTGATCCTCTCAGTCACCTCTCAACGACTGACAGGCTGATTATCCAGTTCCCAGACTTATATAGACCTTTTGCTTTTCTTCTCTCTCTGCAATTTTTCTCTCTCCTTCCTGCTAATTTCAAATCTCATTATTACCTCCAAAAGGAAAAGGTATTCTAAGGGAAAAATTGGCTGATTTGGTTTGGAAAAGTTTACAGCATTTTGGGTCTGTTAAACTGTTTTTTGATGGGGAGAATATTGTAAATATTGACTAGAGGTTGGGGGTTACCTATGAATTTTAATGATCTCATTAGCTCTAACTATAGGAGGTTAATTTGTGTACAGATTCTTTATAGACAGCCAACTTCACAGTCTAAACAGTTCGATTTACTGGTGTTTAAATTATAATTTGTAATTCACAAGCGAGAAGGGAAAACCATAGGTTTAAAACACTAGACTCGTGTTGCATTTCAACTTTCATTGGCTGACAAGGTTTTGTGAAAATGGTGGAACTTGAACTGAGCCATGTTTTTAAAAAAAATTGTTGGATTTAGATCAGTGGGGAGTGGGGGGGAGAGACAATATTTCAGGAAAAGGAATACCGGTGAAAGCACAAAGAAAAGCCTAAGAATTCACTACATATACAGGGGAGTGTAAAGAAGCCGCCTTGGAAAGAGCAGAGAGCTCTAAAAAAATAAGGCGAGGCCAGGATAAGGGAGGCTTTGAAAAGAAGGCACAGGAGTTAGAATTTGATTTGTGGAAAGTAGGCTGCAGTTAGACTTTTGAGAAGAGTGACATGAAGGAAGTACTGTTCAGGAAGCCTTGACCAGGCAGCAGGACTACAGGAGGGAACAGAGGAGGACAGGCATCAGCTGTTGTGATTATTCTGTGGCATCTAGTTCCTTGGCTTGGAGTTGTGCCACCTTTCAACAAGGCCAAGATTTGGTTTCGCATCATACTTTGAGAAAGTTCTAATTCAGGAGTGGGAGAAAAGAGAATTCATGTGTTTTGAGTCCTTGTAGCATGCCAGACACTGCTAGAAGCTTTCCATGCAGCATCTTACTCAATCTGCACAAAACGACTCTGTTGAGGTAGTTATTGTTAACCCCATTTAAGCGAGGAGGCAACTGAGTTAGGTAACTTGCTTTTGGTCATATAGCTATGAAGTGACAGGATCAGGTTTCAAACTCATGTCTGACTCCAAAGCTCTTGGTCTTTCCCCTATACCTAGATGCTTTCGGAGTGTGGATAAAATAAAACAAAACTGTTGTTGTATTCATACATTGTGTTCAGTGTCTATCAAAATAGTCAGCTGGATTGTTAAATACTGTCATCCTACCTGAAAAAGACTGCCTTTCCTAGACCTGAATGCTGTCTCTCTGTTTAGCTCTTCTGACGTCTACGTAAGAAGGTGTAGGCACACTCCCTCCATCATTTTTAGAAGACCTGAAGAGGCTGTCTTGTCTCCATCGTCACCTTCTGTGGAAGACACAGGATTACCTTCTTATGAGCAAGCAGTGGCACTGACCAGAAAACACAACGTTTCCCCACCGCCACCATATCCTGGGCCAGCAAAAGGATTTAGGGTATTTAAAAAGTCTATGTCTCTCCCGCCGCACTAAGTCCACCTTGCCATCTTGGTATGAGAAATTGATGTTATTTAAATGGTTTGTTCTCCCTGAACCAAAAAAAGACATATGTATTCATTTCTTTATGATAAACTACAAGGAATAAAGGAGGAATGAGCACATGTACTGCACCACAGATGTTATATCTGCAACTTGAACCTGAACTTGATCATTATCGGCTTAATAAGAGACTTTGACTCCACATCCTTGTGGTTAAGAAGAAAGCACTTTTTTATGTTTTCATGGTTCAAAAAAAAAATCTTTGTTATAAATAGCATAGTTAAAACTAGGGAACTATTTGTATCCTTTGTACAGATAAAGGTTGTGGATTTCTTGTGTTGAATATTTTAAAAGTAAGAATTTCTAATCATTAAGATTATCCAAAATCATGGTATTAGACGTACTCTTTATCAGGATTTCTTTTTGGTTGGAAATACTTCACAGAATTTGACATTTCAGTATAAATCTGTGACCTTAATATAATCACATGGTTTTATATTTTAAATTATTGCATAGCAGTCACCGTATTTTACAGATTTTGGTTCTTAACTCTTACTGTCAGTCATGTTTTGTTATGGGTAGTGGGGTCAGTAGTTTTCCTTTTTTGGGGGGAGGGACAGAGTCTCGCACTGTCACCCCAAGGTAGGGTGCAGCGGTGTCATCATAGCTTACTGCAACCTTAAACTCCTGGGCTCAAGCGATCCTCCTGCCTTAGTCTCCTGAGTAGCTGGGACTACAGATGCACACCACCGCGCCTGGCTAATTTTTTCTGTGTTTGGTAGAGGTGGGGGTTTCGTTCTTTCTCAGGCTGGAACTCCTAACCTTAAGCAGTTCTCCTGCCTCAGCCTCCCAGAGTGCTAGGATTACAGGTGTGAACCACTGTGCCTGGCCCAATAGTTTTCTTTTTCTAAAAAATACTGCTTGCTATGAAGTTAGTTCTTCAGAAGGTACAGGGTTACAATGGAAAGGATTTATAAGGGTTGTTATGCTATCAAATAAATAAATTGGCCTCAAATCTAGAAGTGACTAGAACTAGATAAAGTTACCCATGTTACTGATGAGTAGATATTCCCATCTTCACTGCTAAATTTTCTTCATACATATAATGTATATCTACACCTACATATGACTATCTTAAAAATTTGTTGAACTTCATAAATAATAGTTTGAAAATCTGGAAACAGTAATTTACTTTTCTGCTGTTAAAATAATATTGATTAAAGTTACCAGAAGCCCTTTCCATCTCCTAATACGTCAAAATACAAAGGAAAAACACTACTGTAAGTAATCATTTTAACCTATTCTTTATCTAGTCTTATAATCATACAGAATCAGTTTTTCCTTAAGAATGTAGCAGAGTATAAGCTATAAACTTCTGGAGTATGTGTGTACAAGTTTATGTGAGTGGGTATGTATATATACATGAATTTGTTTCTTGAGCTTTGCAGGAGCTCAAGAAATAACATATTCCTGAAAAACAGAATAGAAAATTCTGTTCTTTAGGTTTTTGCTAGGCATTTTCTTATTATTTAGGATGATTCACAAAATGGTGTTTTGTTTTATAATTTTTACAGGAGTAAGACTGCAAACCCACATGCATTTGATAATTCCTTCCAAATTAAATGTTTAGAAAGTATAAATTGTATCACAGTGCATGTGTGAGTGTGTGTATCTCCATTTTAAGATAGCATGATCTTAAGGCAGATAAAAGTAAGACCTTCATCATTACAGACTGCCAAACACCTTTCAGATTCTCTGAGTCTCTTTGGTTACTTGTCACAAATAAATCATCTCCAACACTGAGATTTAATTAGGAAGTCTAACTTTTCTTTTAAAAGTTACCTAAATTACCTATAAAATTCTATTAGTCATATCTTACTTTAAATAAGCACTTAATTCTATTCTATTAGTCATATCTTACTTTAAATAAGCACTTTTTCTCGTGTAACTTTGCACTTGGCACTTTTTTAAATCCTCTTTAAAACTTTATAGGCAAATTCTACTTTGCTCACTTTGTAATAATCACTGTAAGGCATAAGAAGGGTAACTTTCCCACAATCTAACAGGTTGAGGACAGCTGGGTTTAGAAGAAGTAAACATACTTTTCTAGTCCCATTTTGTGCCTATAAAATTACAGTGCCTCAAATTATGAAATCCAGGGAATGGTCACTTAATTCTAAATCGATGAGAGAAATTTATAAGAATGTCTCATGTATACATACATTATTTTATATATATACATATGTTACATATATATGTTTATACATTCTCACACATGAGAAATACTTATGACAAATAGAAATATAAGATATGTATGTATCTTTCACTGAATCTTAATGTGAAATATTCCATGAACTCATTTATTTCTATTGACTCCCAAAAGTCTAACTACAATGCTAGCTTCAGAACCTGTGACAACCCCACTCTGCCCCAGCAACAGCCAAAATTTGTCCTCTGCCCTCATTTTGTGTAAAATAGTTGTTCTGGCTTGAACGAATCTAGAATTCATCATTAAGATTGTGAAGTCACTGGTACTTATAGAACATCCAATGTTAAGATCATAATACTTTAAATATAAAAAGGAAAATGTGACAGAACCATTATTGGCAAATGCTTATAAAGATTGAAAGGAAAATATCTCAATATAAAATCACTGACATATATTTCTGTCTTTTTCACCCTTTTTTATTCCCGTTGTACATTTGGTGATGAATTTGTTGCTTTGTTTGATTGATTTGTTTTGTTCATGTTTCTTCCTCAGGCAATTGATAAGTGTTAACCATTAAATCTATTTTTTTTAAGGGACAGGGTCTTGCTCTGTCACCCAGGCTTGAGGAGTGTAGTAGCACTATCATAACTTACTGTAACCTCAAATTCCTGGACTCAAGTGATCCTCCCACCTTAGCATCCCAAGTAGCTAGGAATACAGATGCATGCCACCACACCCACCTGATTTTTAAAAAATTTTTTTCTAGAGACAGGTCTCACTATGTTGTCCACGCTGGTCTTGAACTCCCATCTCCAAGCAATCCTCCTGTCTCACCCTCCCAAAGTGCTGGGATCACAGGCATGAGCCACTAGGCCAAGCCCATCAAGTCTATTTTGACACAAGTTTTTATATATAATTAGATCAGTTTCTACTCTGTTCCAATCAGGAAATAAATGAATATGGATATAAAAGGAGAATTGGAGCTGGGCACAGTGGTGCCTATAGTCCCAGCTACTTGGGAGGCTGAGGCAGGAGGATCAGGAGTCCACAAGTCCTGAGCTGCGGTTTCCACTATTCCGACAGGGTGTTTGCACTAAGTTTGGCATCAATATGGTGACCTCCTGGGAGCGGGGGCACCACCAGATTGCCTAAGGAGGGGCGAACTGGCACAAGTCTGAAACAGAGCAGGTGAAAACTCCTGTGCTGATCAGTAGTGGGATTTATGCCTGTTAGTAACCACTGCACTCCAGCCTAGGCAACACAGCCAGACCCTGTCTGTCTCTTTAAAAGAAAGGAGAATTGGACTTGAAAGAGACAAATACACATTTATAAGGTTATAACTTTAGTAGGATAGAAAATTATACATAGAATATTCTCTTTTGAAAATGAAAAAAATTAAAGAGAGCACAAACTCTGTGTCAAAGTTTTGCATCTGTTAACAATGTGAATACACAGAGAAGGGGGAAAACTCAGAACAATTAAAAACTGCAGAGCAACAATATCCTCCATGTCTTTGGTTTCCTGTTTGCCTCTAAAATTCTAATCAATCTTTTTCTATTTCTCAGATAATTTATGTGTGTGTAATTTATGTGTGTGTATTACACACAAGAGAATTTTTAATGCTATAAGATTTGTTAGAGCTTAACAAAAGTTGAATTTTAATATTATTCATATTGTTTTTGTTTTAATTAAATGTGAATTAAATCTTTATTACTTATTAGTTTGATTTAAAATGTTATATATGACACTTATACTATTAGGGGAATGTCTAGCATTTCTATAATTTTTTTTAAAAAATTAGATTCTTTTGTAGATACTGCCTATGTGGCCATTTTAGAACATGTATGACATATACTGATGTCTTCATTCTTCTGTATTGTGTGTTTCTTGCAACTCTTTTTGGTGTTTAAAAATGTTTCCCTTACAGTTTAATAGTTTAAGGTAATCCAGTACAAATATATCAGTATTTTCATTATCTGGAAAAAGCACTCCACTTTTTTAAATGCATATTTTTTCCTAAAACCTTATTGTGTTTTTATTCTAATGAGTTTCCTGTTACATGTACTTTTTCTGCATGTAAATAAACTTTTTACTAAGTAAATATTGCCTGTTCTATTTAAACACTCCTTTTTGTCATATAATGGCATATAATGACATATGCCATTACATGAATTAAATCTGAAAACACATTGCATGTTTTCAAAACAATGTTTATAGCATGGTGTTGCTGTATATATCTTTCACTAAGTATAGCTAGCATTCTATTTAAACAATTTAGTTGCAATTGAGAATTGTTATTTTGTGTAACA
>CAUYRT010074159.1:0-73117 GCA_963574885.1 Lepilemur ruficaudatus | reverse complement strand
AGACACATTAATAAAATCTGCTTTTATTTTTGAACTGTATGTAGCTCTTTGTTCATATGAGTAATTCACAGCTACAGTTTAGTACAGACTTGGCTTGAGCATATTTACTTCTAAGAAACTTAAAATGCATAACATCACATTCTTTAAAATGCCTAATGACAAACTGTCACAGCCAAGAGAGGCCTAATGCTTAGCAAGACCTGACATCTAAATGTAACTTGTTTTCCTAGATGGAATCTTACAACAGAAAAAGGATATTAGATAGAAACTAAAGGAATCCGAATAAAATGTCTACTTTAGTTAAGAAAAATGTTTTGATATTCATTCATTAATTGTAACAAATGTGCTATATTAATGTAAGATGTTAATAATGAAAACTGTGTGGGGTTTATGTAGAAATTCTCTGTACTATAATATCTTTGCAATTTGCTATAAATCTTAAACTATTCAAAAATAAAAAGTGGCCGGGCACGGTGGCTCATGCCTGTAATCCTAGCACTCTGGGAGGCTAAGGCGGGCAGATAGCTCAAGGTCAGGAGTTTGAAACCAGCCTGACCAAGAGGGAGACCCCGTCTCAACTAAAAATAGAAACAAATTAATCGGCCAATTAAAAAAAAATGTATATAAAAAAAAATTAGCCGGACATGGTGGCGCATGCCTGTAGTCCCAGCTACTCGGGAGGCTGAGGCAGAAGGATCGCTTGAGCCCAGGAGTGTGAGGTTGCTGTGAGCTAGGCTGATGCCACGGCACTCTAGCCCGGGCAACACAGTGAGACTCTGTCTCAAAAAAAAGATTTTCAGGCACAAATACCCAAATGCTCACATCCCAGATCACAGGGTCTCACTCCTTGCTTATCAGGGCCCTGACTCTAGCAGCTACGGCACCTTATGGTTAAATACTGGGCTCAATTTTCTTTCTTTTCTTTTTTCTTTTTTTGAGACAGAGTCTCACTCTGTTGCCCAGGCTAGAGTGCCGTGGCATCAGCGTAGCTCATGGCAACCTCAAACTCCTGGGCTCAAGCAATCCTCCTGCCTCAGCCTCCCGAGTAGCTGGGATTACAGGCATGTGCCACTATCCCTGCCTAATTTTATATATATGAATATAAATTTTTTTTTTTTAGTTATCCAGCTAATTTCTTTCTATTTTTTTTTTTTAGCAGAGACAGGGTCTCGCTCTTGCTCAGGCTGGTTTTGAACTCCTGAGCTCAAAGGATCCGCCTGCCTCAGCCTCCCAGAGTGCTAGGATTACAGGCGTGAGCCACCATGCCCGGCCTAGGCTCAATTTTCAATTCAGTCTTCCTTGCAGCTGCAGAAGTTCCCTTTAAACAGTGCCAAGGGGCCTCCTGCTTTCACACCATGCCTTATATTATGAGTTGATGGAATGGAGCCTACCATTCTTTTCCTTTAAAGTTTCCTGGACATTTAGTAAATCAGCTCACTCTGCAATCCTTGCAATTACCCTTATTCATATTTCATTGTTACTCATGTTTCATTGTTACTCATATTTCAGTGTTTCTCCTTCTACCTATTCTTTATCTCAATTCACAACAGGTAGGAGTCTTAGTAACGATAATGCCACAGCACTGCAAGAATCATCACACTCTACTTACTAGAACAACAGTGGGGTCCTTGTTGCTGAGTGATTGGAAAGGTTGTCTAGTTCCAGAATCCCGTCCTGAGGGTTGGCTTTCTGCAGCCACTCTGGTTGGGTTCTCTTGAAAGCAGAGCCCAAGGCGTGCATCCCGGGTCGGGGGTGAGGATGGCAGGGTAACTGGCTCATGGGTCCTCTGCGGGCCTATCAGGCCCTTTAATTACCGGGATTGGAAGTGAATAATTATCTGCGGGGCCTTAGGCCACTGAGTCACTTCCCCCAGAAACCGGATTTCCCGAAAGAGGGTGCTGCTGGCAGCTTCCCAGACTGGGTGGGGGGTGATGGGGAGGGCTGGGGACCTGGGGGTGCGGCTGGAGGGGGGAGCAACCACTGCTGTTTTGGGTAAAATCGGAGCTCTGGAGCCTGGTGTAAATCCCTGACGGGCCACTTACCAGCTGTGTGACTCTGGCAGGTCACTTCCCTTCTCTGTGCCTCAGTTTCCTTCTCTGTCAAATGGGGGGAAACAGCATTCTCTCCTTCATACAGGTGTTGGGAAAAGTAAATTGTTAATCCCTGTAAAGCCCCCAAACCGGTGCCTGGCATAAAATGCTCTAATAATTAACTGTTAATTCTGTTACTTCTCTCATTATTATCACCTGGGCACAGAAGGTGGTTAGGAAGCAGGACTCTGCAACCAGGTAGGCCTTGGTTCCAGGCCAGCTGCGTTGATCACTTATGGGCTGTGTGACCTTGGGCACATCACTCCCTGCTCCAGGCCTCAGCTCCCTCATCTGAAAAATGGGGAGACGAATAGCAAACCCTTCATGTGAGGTGGGAGACATAGTAATGCTTGTGATGGTCTCGGCTTGCCGCAGGCTTCCATAGATGGAGTCCAGATTGTATGAACAAAAACTGTTCATCTTTTTCTTAGGTGAGGACTTGGGGCAATTCTAGATTTTAAGGCCCTGGCAGGACAGAAAACGGAAGTCAGGCCAGGGGAAGGAAGCAGAGGGAGTGGATGGCATAAAAAAATTAAAAAAACAAACAAACAAAAAAAAAAAAACAAAAAAAGAAAGCAGAGCCCAAGACAAAGACCTATTAGACACAGCACTTATTTGGGAAGTGGTCCCAGGAATCAGGAAGAGTAAGACAGGTGCTATCATCTGAATTTGGCTGTCCCCCCAACCCCCAACCCTCTGCAAATTTGTGTTGGAACCTAATACCTAATGTGTTATTATTAAGAGGTGGGTCTTTAGGAGCTGATTAGGTCACGAGGGCTCTGCCCTCATGGATGGGATTAATGCTCTTGTAAAAGAGGCTTGAGGGGACCTGTTGGCCTCTTTTGCCACGTGAAAGCACAGCTAGAAGGTGCCATCTATGAGGAACAGGCCCTTGCCAGACATGGAATCTGCCAGCACCTAGATGTTGGACTTCCCAGCCTCCAGAACTGTGAGCAATACGTTGCTATTGTTTGTAAATTACCCAGTCTAAGGTATTTTTGTTATAGCAGCCTGAAGGGACTAAGAAAACAGAGTAGGGGGAAAACCCAATATCAGGGTGCAGTATCAAAGTCAGGCCTTGGGCCAGGCATGGTGGCTCACGCCTGTAATCCTAGCACTTTGGGAGGCTGAGGCGGGCAGATCACTCAAAGTCAGGAGTTCGAAACCAGCCTGAGCAAGAGCGAGACCTCGTCTCTACTATAAATAGAAAGAAATTAATTGGACAATTAAAAATGTATAGAAAACATGAGCCAGGCATGGTGGCGCATGCCTGTAGTCCCAGCTACTCGGGAGGCTGAGGCAGAAGGATCGCTTGAGCCCAGGAGTTTGTGGTTGCTGTGAGCTAGGCTGACGCCACGGCACTCACTCTAGCCCGGGCAACAGAGACTCTGTCTCAAAAAAAAGAAAAAAAAAAAAAAAAGTCAGGCCTTTACCTTGCACAGCAACTCCCAGAGTTGCCTGCCTGAAGGAGGAGCGGCTGAAGCACTCAGCCAGTGGCTCCTGTCTCCCTCTGGGTGAAGGTGTCCCTGAGTTATTAGTACCCATTTCCCCCCCACTTCTCAGCAGAAGCAGGGTTTAGCAGTTTGAAGTATACTTGGGTGCAATGCTGTCCGGGTTACTCTGCCTCTGCAGGGCAATAACATTTGTTTGGATCAAGAAATGTCGGCTCAAGTCATCCTCCCCCCGCCACACGAGTTTGTCCCCCTTTCCTTGATCCTCCCACCGCTCGCCCCCAGGAGTGTCAGCTCTCAGTCCTCATCCTCCCACCATCGATCCTGCCCTCTGGAATCCCATGAGTGGCGTGGAGGGCAGGTGGTTGGGAAGCTCCAGTCTCACCAGGGGCTTTATTAGGATGTTGCTGAGTTTTTAAAGGACATATTCCTGTGTCAATTGCCTCACTGCCATAATCTAGAATGAAGAGGCAAAAAGCCAGATTTAGCAATTTGCAGACAGAAGGAAATGCCCTGGGGGCTCAATCCAGGTTAGGGGGAAGTTAGTCCCTCAAGGTCGCTTTGGTTTTCAAACTATTCACCTGAGCCCAGGTGAGACACATCATTCTGCCCTAGTAGCTATTTCAGGCAAGTCCTCCAACAGATATTTGGAGGAAAGCCTCAAAAAGAAAAGCTACAGAATTCAGACAGTGCTCACGAGAGTTGGGACTCAGTGACTGCCCCGTGTTTATTAGCTTGGTTTCCCCCTTTCCACTTCTGCAGAGTGACTGGCAGATGCGTCCTTAGAATGGAAAGAGCTGGTGTCCCTGCACTTCAGAGCAGCCAAGAGGGAGGTGGTCTCACTCCAGGAGAAGATCCCCCAGGGGTGAGGAGGGGGGGCAGCAAGTCAGGGAGAGAAGAGGAGGGGGCAGTGGAGATGCTCCAGCGGTGAAGCTGTGAGTGGTGGCCCAGGGGCGGGGTCGGGGGGAGAGGCTCTTGGTGGAAGAACAGCCTCCAGGCTAAAAAACCTGGAGGAGCCAGGTAATTTCAGAAAAATGGGAAGGGTAGAAGAAATGAAACTTTAGTTTGGTAGAGGAGAAAGTTTGGAGTGTAAAAGGAAAATAAAAATCTCAGTTCCGCCCACCCCCAACGCCTTACACAAAAGGGAAAGTAAAGGCCTCAGGCACCTGTGAGGAACTGGCCCCACAGATCTTTCATTAGGGAAAGTCCTTGCTGGCCCCCCATAAACAAAGACATGCAAATTGTACTTTTAGGTCTGCAGGCTATGTCTGGCTCCTAAAACTAACATCTGTCTGATTCCACACTGTAATGATTTGCACATTTATCTTCACAGGCAGCAGAATGGAGAGAAGACAGGATCAGACATTCTTCCACCTATCCAGGGACATCTACATATTTGACACTTCCTTCACTCCCTTTTTCTCTTCTGACTCACTACCCCCCACCTTTTCTTCTTCTATGTGCCTTGGAAATGTGGAAACTTCCAAATTCCCCTTCGGAAAAACAGCCACAGGTCTTTCTGCGGTTTGTGTTTTTCCTGGGATGCGCCTTAATCACTTACTTTGAATAGGCAGGAGTAAGTGAGGATGGTGAAAACAAACCATGGGAGGTGGGGAGAAATTTCAGGAGTGGTGGGGTTTGGGGAAATGAAAGGCTGTAGGGTGTGGCAACCGCGGGGAAAGGGATGGCAAGTGAGCTCAGGGAGGTCACGGGGCTAAGACCCAGGATGGGAAGGCCACTTGCAGGACATGAGTGGGATGGCCAGAGGCCTGAGCCAAGCCGCAGACTCCTCAGCGGTTCGGGGTGTGTATGTGCAGAGGGCCGGACAACGACCTGGAGGCCAAGGGAAGTGAAAGGGTGAGAAATTTGTACACTCGCAGAGAAAGATTTCTCACTCGAAGATTAGGATATAATGATGTAAAAAGTTTATTTACTTTCTTGAGAAACAAAGAAAGAGAGGGTGAGAGAGAAGGAAAATGGCACGGCAAGAAGGAAGGTGGAAAGGTGTTGGTAGTTGAGGAAAAGCTGCTCTGGCTTTTAAAAGGTAAAAATGGTTGTTTCTTTTTTTTTTCTTCGCTACAGATGCTACAGAAGTGTCTGAGAAGCTGTTGCAGATGCTTTTTATTCTTTCCTCTTTTCTCTGTGAGGCCTGTTTATCTGAGTCTATGAAATGTGTTTCTGGCAGGAACTGAGGCAGAGAGCTGGAGCAGGGAGTTCGTATCCCTGCTGTCCACTTAGGGCTCTTGAAGGCTGAGAAAATGAAACTCTTAGAGATAACAGGTTAGGCCACAGGTGTTTTAATTAAACAAAACAAAGGGGATAGTTGTGTTGTGGGTTTTCCTCTTCAAAGGGGCAATTATGTGCTGTGAGTTTATTTCCCTTTCTGTTAGTTTGTTTTCCTCTGTTAGATAGGTTATTAGTAGGGCCACTTTTCAGGAAGTGAAGAAAAGATGTTTCAACTGGGTATCAAGAATGAGAAGTTTAAGAGAATAAGATGAGATAAGTAATCAGAGACAAGGAGGAAGGGCTTCCAGGCAGAGGGGAAAGCACCAGCCAGGGCAGAGGCATTTGTAGTGTGGTATATTCAGGACCCAAGAGCTGGGAGGATGGGGGCAACAGATGGTGAGGAACCATGATAAGGAATTTGGATTCATCCTCGAGGGGATGGGGACCTGCTTATTCCTTCCCTTCATGTCTTGTACTCAAAATGTTGGGGAATCTGGGAAGACGGCATTGAAAAAATGTAAAATAAAATAAAAAAATGCTGGGGCATCTCAGGGCTCATCTTTGGAACAGTTCTCTGCTTGCACTCCCTTTGGTGACTTTATCCATTCCCCACACTGACAGCTCCCCAGTTTATACAATATCAACACTCATATGTGAACAAGGCTGTACAATTAGGGAGACCAGGGCCTGGTTCTTAGGGTCACGAATTCAGAAACTAAATTTTATTAGTTCTTTCCCCTTCTACCCCCATAAGACAGTGGAAAATCTACTTGTACTAATTATATACATAAGGGCTGACCAGTAAATGAAAACTCAATTTATTAATTTATAGGAGCAGACCTTTTTTTTTCTCCTGTTCGCTGTTTTTCTTTTTTTGAGACAGAGTCTCACTCTGTTGCCTGGGCTAGGGTGCCGTGCATCAGCCTGGCTCACAGCAACCTCAAACTCCTAGGCTCAAGCAATCCTTCTGCCTCAGCCTCCCAGAGTAGCTGGGACTACAGGCATGTGCCACCATGCCCGGCTAATTTTTCTGTATAGTTTTAGTTGGCCAATTAATTTCTTTCTGTTTATAGTAGAGATGGGGTCTCGCTCTTGCTTAGGCAGGTTTTGAACTCCTGACCTTGAGTGATCCGCCCGCCTCGGCCTCCCAGAGTGCTAGGATTACAGGTGTGAGCCACCGTGCCTGGCCTGTTTTTTAAAAGCATTTATTGGTTTGATTCTGGCTGTAAAAATAATACATGCTCATTATAGAAAATCTGGAAAAAACAGAAAAATATTAAAAACAATGAAAGTCATATATAACGCCAAAAATAACACTTCACATGTATCTATATACGTCTGTGTGGATATAATTTTAACAATATTGGGATCATACTTGTCAACCTGAAATAATCAAAAGGATCAGAATCCAGTTTAAAAGAGTTTATTTGAACGCAAAGCTGAGAATTCTGGCATTCTGGTAAGGCAGAGTTCAAGGAAGGGGGTCAGTGCTCCAAACCTGAAAAGTTAGGCAGAAAAAGAAATATAACAGGATTATAACAGAAGAAATGGCTTGGAAAAACAACAAAAATGTTTTATGTCTCTTTAAAACATCCCCCAGTCCTTTTGGAGAACTAAGACCGGCATCCCTGTCTCAGACTAGTGGTCAGGAGGGGCAGAGGAATGTCTTTTGTTCTTTGTGCCACAGGAGATGGCTCAAGGGATTGTCTGGGCAGAGGTCACAAGATCGAGATTGTCTTAGCTGAAGATGGGATTATTCCGGTGGAAGTAACAAGATTGTCTTAGCCAAAGATGAGATTGATGAGAACATTTAAATGCTCTGTACTTCCGCTCAGAAGCAAAAGGTTGGTACTTGGAGATGGGAGTCTGCCAACCTTCTAATTTGCCAGCAAATTGATAAACTCCTCTTTCCTTCTCCTCAAACCACTTGTCCTTGCTCTTCTGATGTGGCCTCAGGGACAAGTGCCGAACTTTCAGTAACAGGATTACAACATTTTTCATGCAGGGTTGGTTTATGAGTTACAGCAATTTGAGTAGTTACAGCTGTTTTTGTTTTTTTATTTTTCAGTTTAAAAGAGTATATATTTAACGGCCCATCTTAGACAATGTGAGAGGTTTCATGTAAGTAAGAGGGAAGTTAATCTATAACGAAGATGAACAGCAAAGAAGGAAGTGGTCTTCTCTGGCACTGCTTTAGTCTTTTACAACATTTTACAAAATAATGTAGATAAAGAAAGGGCTAATCTATAATCAGAGGAACAAAGGTTACCGGTTCCAAAGATTACAGCTGCCTAGGTTACAGAGGCCTGTCAAGTGACTCAGGTTCCATAATCACATTCCTTTAAGGCTCCAAATAATTTAAAGTTCCAAAGCTTTGATTTTGAATTACTTATTTTTACTTACTGTATATTCATTTGTATCCTACTTTCTCTTAATTTTGTTAAATTAAATTTGGCCTAAAGCTGTCTCATAAATAGTGAACTGTAACTTAAGAGTGTAAACATTTTGGAAAAAGTGTTTAGACCCTTGTCCGTTTCTAAAATGTTATTTATTTTTACCACACTGGGAACTCCATTTCCAGCATCAAGTTCCAACATCAGGGGTTGCTTTGGTGAGCATGAAATCAAACCCAAGGTAGGGGGCGGGGACTTAATTGTGGGAACAATTGTATACAGGCTAGGTTACCGGGACCCTAAGGCTCCCCAACCTCTCCGCCTCTTTATGTGCCAGAAATGCCAAGAGGGAGCCCCTGGCCCCTGGGTGGGGGCCGGGGCAGGAGATCCAGGGTCAAGGCTATAGCCTGGCTTTATGCCAATAGGCAAGGAAGCTTCGCTTGGACCTGCCCAATGTCTGGCAGGGGTAAGCGAATGGAGGCGCTCCTTGAAGAAACAGGGGGAACTCAGTCATTTTGGGGTTCTACCGGGGCCTGAGGCCCTGTATGGGCCGCACTGGGCGGGAGCACACCCGGATAGGGAAGGGCAGTGACCTCGGAGGGTGGGGCCTGTCAAGGAGCCCTGGGCCTCGCTCAGGCGGGCGGCCCACGCACCTCGGCTCTTCAGGGCTGAGGTTGCGGGGTGAGGGTCCCTCTTCCCCAGAGGCCGGGCCTCGGGCTCCTAGGGGCCCTCCCGGCAGGGCAGCGTCTGGCCTCATGCGGCTTCCCCAGAACGGGCACCTGCCCTCGACCAAGATGGCGTGGGAGGCTTCGGGCAAGACACGTGACCCCGCCCGGCCCCGCCAAGAGGCTGCGACCGAGCGGCAGCGCCAGAGCCATGGCCCCGGGGCAGGCGGGCGCGTGGACCGCGCTCGGCCCGCTGCTGTGGGGCTGCGCGCTGGCGCTGCAGGGCGGGATGCTGTATCCCCGGGAGAGCCCGTCGCGGGAGCGCAAGGAGCTGGACGGCCTCTGGAGCTTCCGCGCCGACTTCTCCGACAACCGGCGCCAGGGCTTCGAGCAGCAGTGGTACCGGCGGCCGCTGCGCGAGGTGCGGGCTCCGTGGGCAGGGCGCGGGGCGCGGGGCCGGGAAGCTCCCGGAGCCGGGCGGTGGGAGTGAGGAGTCCAGCGACCGCAGGCTCCTTCCCCTGCGCCCCTAGGAGCTGCCGGCCAGCGGAACGTTAAAGAGTAACGGGCTGGGAGGCGTGGGGCAGGGGGACCGGGAGAGGGACCAGGAGGGGGGAGTGGGAGGCGGGCAGGGTCCCGGACGCGCTGTTCGTGCGCCGGCGCGCAGCCCCCGCGCCGGTGGAAGGGTGCTGCCGAGCCCCCTCCGCAGGGGGAGCCCGAGCCATGACCTTCCGGCAGTGTCAGCCACACACAGCTAGGGCGGGGAGGTGGAAGGGGTCAGGAAGAGGGGACGGTTTGGATATATTGTGGTCAGCTGTGGCCAGGCAGGAAGGACCCTGGGTTCCAAGGTTCAGCTAGAGAATGGGACGTGGCACCCAGCCACGGAAGGACCCCCACCCCTCCTGACTTGGGTCGGGTTGGCAGAGGAATAGGACTGGGCGAGGCCTCTGTGTCCATCTGGGGCTTGCATCTCCTCGATCCCCTTTGTCTGACTTTGCTACCCAGAAAGGAAGAGTTGAGCACAGAAGGAGTAGAGCCGGGGGGGCGGGGGCTGGGTGCCACAGGTGGGGTCCACAGTTTCCTCAAAAAGGGGGCGCCGCCCCCTGCCACCCTTCCTCCCTGGGCAGACTGTTGGTCATCTGCTTCTTAGTCAGGGTCTGGCCCTTCTAGCCTCAGACTGGGATGTGGCCCTAGGCTCACCCTGTCCGTGGAGATCTTGGCCCTGTGCCATTTGCCATGAGGAAGAAGTTCTGGCCTGGCTGGTGGCTCACACCTGTAACCCTAGCAGTCTGGGAGGCCAAGGTGGGATCGCTTGAGGGTAGCCTGAGCAAGAGCAAGACCCCGTCTCTATCAAAAATAGAAAAATTAGCCAGCCAGTGGTGGTGTACCTGTAGTCCCAGCTACTCAGGAGGCTGAGGCACGAGGATCACTTGAGCCGAGGAGTTTGAGGTTGCAGTGAGCTATGATGACGACACTGCACATCTGCCCAGGGCGACGAAGACTCTGTGTCTAAAAAAAAAAAACGAGAAGTTCTGGCCCCACGGGCACAAACCATCCTGGCAGTTGACCTGTCATCGGCCAGCAAGTTCCACTAATATTTATAGAGTCCCTATTGTGTGTGTCAGGCTTGAGTCAGGAGCTGGGATACACTTATGAAGGACACTGATCCTAGGTTCATAGGGGGTCTGGACCTGACCCAGGCCCTTCTTCCCCCAGTCGGGCCCCACCCTGGACATGCCAGTTCCCTCCAGCTTCAACGACGTGGGCCAGGATGCGCAGCTGCGGAACTTTGTCGGCTGGGTGTGGTACGAGCGAGAGGCGGTCCTGCCCCAGCGATGGAGCCAGGACCTAGACACGAGAGTGGTGCTAAGGATTGGCAGCGCCCACTACTACGCCATCTTGGTCAGTGCAGTGAGCACAGGCAGGGCAAGTGGGTAGGCACGGCTGGCTGCTGAGTGTGCACCCAGCTACCTTGGGGCACCTGGCTCCCAGCTGCCACCTGACAGCCTGCCTCCTGGGGTGGGGCGGTGGGGGACATTCATGCCCTACCTGGAGTCTGTGCCCTGGCTGGGGGAAAGTTGCCTAATCTGCAACCTTGGAGCACCATTCTTCCTGTCAGGCTGGCGAGGCAGGTGGCAGCTGGCAAGTCCCTGAGCCCCCACATCCTGTACTTTATGTGAGGGAGTGCCTGAGATGGCAGCCCCCTCCACCATGCCCTAGCCGGCTCCCCCTCCATGTCTCCCTGTGTCCACAGTGGGTGAATGGGGTCCACGTGGCAGAGCATGAGGGGGGCCACCTCCCCTTCGAGGCTGACATCAGCAAGCTGGTCCAGAGTGGTCCCCTGTCCTCCTGCCGTATCACCATCGCCATCAACAACACGCTCACCCCCAACACCCTGCCGCCAGGGACCATCCAATACAAGACTGATACCTCCAAGTGAGCCTCCAAGTGTCCTCTCCCCCCGCCCCCAGGGTCTCCCTGCCTGCCCAGGGGTCTTCCTGCAAGGGACAGGGTGGCCTTAGCAGAGTGGAGGCCCTGGGTCTGGGGAGGCCAGGGAGACATGGGAGCTGAGGTCAAAGGATGCAGGGCAGGGTCCCAGTTGGCCATTGTTCTCTTACTCTAGGTACCCCAAGGGTTACTTTGTCCAGGACATAAAATTCGACTTCTTCAACTACGCGGGACTGCACCGGCCTGTGCTCCTCTACACCACACCCACTGCCTACATTGATGACATCACCGTCACCACTGGCATGGACCAAGACACTGGTGAGGGCTCCTGGCAGGATCTGCCCTCAGCAGGGGCCAGAGTGACTCTGTTCCCTCTCTGGAAAGATCCCCCAGGAATCAGGCTCTTCCAGCATCTCCAGACCCTCACAGGTTCCCAGCCACCTAAGAAGCTACAATCCAGACTGTCCGAGCTGGCCAGGGTTTCAGAAATCATGTGTGCAGTTGACCTCACTTTGAGAAGTGGCATCGTGCCTAATTCTCATCCTCAGCTCAGGATAAGAATCCTTGTCCCTTCCCCGTGGTGCTGCCCTCACTTAATCTCCCCTTGATGCACAATGTGCTCAAGAAACAAATAGCTTCCTTGGCGTGGTGGCTGCAGGGTGTCCCCATCTGTGTGACCCAGGCTATGGCCCTCCCTCAGTCCTGGTCTCTTGTTTCCTGCAGGGCTGGTGAATTACCAGATTTTCGTCCAGGGCAGTGAACACTTCGAGCTTGAAGTGTGTCTTCGGGATGAGGAAGGCAAAGTCGTGGCTGAGGGGACAGGGGGCCGGGGCCAGCTGCAGGTGCCCAGTGCTAACCTCTGGTGGCCGTACCTGATGCACGAGCACCCTGCCTACCTGTACTCACTGGAGGTAATGGTGGTTTAGGACTGGTACCAAGGGAGGTCTCTTGCTCACATCTGGTGGCCCTGGCTTCCTGGGCAGGAGCCAGGACAGGTGGGCAGGCAGGCAGGCATGAGCTTCCTGATTTTTTCCACCCTTGGTGGGGAGGCCCAGTTTTGAGGCGCAGGCCCCAGAGGCGGGGCAGGGGAAGGTTCCCCTGGCTAATGGCAGAGGCTCGAGTTTCTGCCACTCTGCTTGCAGGCCCAGAGGTGGGCCACTCTGCTGTACGCGGGTCCTCCCTGCTGGAGAGTGGGCTGGGTGGGTCTCATGCCGTCAAGGTGTTCACGCCTGGGGCTCTGGCTTGTGTAGGTGAAGCTGACTGCACAGACGGCAGCCGGGCCTGCGTCTGACTTCTACACGCTCCCTGTCGGGATTCGCACGGTGGCTGTCACTGAGAGCCAGTTCCTCATCAATGGGAAACCTTTCTATTTCCATGGCGTCAACAAGCACGAGGATGCGGATGTGAGTCGGGGCTCCTGACTCCCCGTGGCGGCTGTTTCTAGGATCATCTTCTCTCACTGTCCTGTGTTGACAGCAGCTGAGGGAAGTTAAGCCCACTGCTCAAAACCGTACGACAGTGGGGCTGGGGCTGGATAGAGGCATGATGGGGTGACTGTCCAGGGGCTCACCTCTGAAAGGGACAGGGATGGGAGCAGGGGTCACTCTGCTCTGCTGTCCCCTAGATCCGAGGGAAAGGCTTTGACTGGTCGCTGCTGATGAAGGACTTCAACCTGCTTCGCTGGCTGGGTGCCAACTCCTTCCGCACCAGCCACTACCCCTACGCAGAGGAGGTGATGCAGCTCTGCGACCGCTATGGCATCGTGGTCATCGATGAGTGTCCTGGCGTGGGCATCGTGCTGCCGTGAGTGCCCGCCGCCTGCACTGCTTAGCCTGCCCTGCTCAGCGGGCCCTGATGCGCGCTCTCTCTCCCCCTCCTGCAGCGAGAGCTACGGCAACGTGTCTCTCCAGCACCACCTGGAGGTGATGGAGGAGCTGGTGCGCAGGGACAAGAACCACCCGGCCGTCGTGATGTGGTCTGTGGCCAATGAGCCTGCCTCTTTCCTGAAGCCTGCCGGCTACTACTTCAAGTGAGTGCCCCCCCCGCCCCGCCCCCAGGCTGGGGTAAGCGGGGGCCGTGAGGGGTCAGCTGGACTGGGGGGCTCGTCCCTTTGAGGGCCGTGCAGGGGGCCAGATATCTCCCCACCCAAACTGTGATTTTCAATCCAGCCAGACCCACTGTCTCCTTTTCCACCTGAAATGAAATCAGAGTTAACATAAGATATTTATACAAATGACTTCAAATTTTAAAAAAGCCATGGCTTTACGGTGACAGAAAGGGGCGTCATTTATAAACGCTACCTGAAGGCATGGGCCTGACTCCCCTGAAGCCCCAACACAGGGGTCAGAGCTGGCACGGAGAGGTGGGACCGCCCTGGGAGCACAGGGCGAGAGCGGCCTGCGGGGCTCCAGGTCCCGTGTGCAGGTGTCCTTACGTGCTGTGCAGTTCTAAATTCACCGGGGAGCTGCTCCAGGTAGTTCCAAACAAAACCAAGTATAATCATCCCCTAGTTTCTGTGGTGTCTGCATTCCCAGGAGATTTATCATGTGTTAAAACTGAGCAGAAACCACTTTGTGATGCTTTGGGTCCGTCTGTACAGTGGAGTTAGGCTTTATGAGGCTGATTTGTTAAGCACATAATTGTAAACAGGTTTTCCAATGATGTCCATGTTTGAAATATTCTAAAGTTACATTGGGCTGGGCATGGTGGTTCACACCTATAATCCCAGCCCTTTGGGAGGCTGAGGCGGGAGGATCACTTGAGCCCAGGAGTTCAAGACTAGCCTAGGCAACATATCAAGACTCTGTGTCTACAAAAATTTAAAAAATTAGCCGGGCATCGTGGTGTACACCTGTAGTCTCAGCTACTGAGGAGGATCACTTGAGCCTAGGAGTTCAAGGTTACAGTGAGCTGTGATGGTGCCACTACACTCCAGCCTGGGTGACAAAACCTGTCTCAAATAATAATAATGATAAATTTAAAAAATAGAGTTATGTTGTTAGACAGGAACCAGACCATCTGAAGTTCATGGTCCCATTCACCAAACAGCGATAGCTCCCCCAACTTCATCATTGCAATGGATCTCGTTGCATGACTTAGGGGGCCATCTCCCTGCAATGGGGGGGTTCACTGTTGCTGAGGAGGCTGGCCACCCAGGGTGTTCCTTTTCTTTCTAACAATCGTGCACTCGTAAGTCAGCCTTCAGAGGTGAATCGTTTCACTTGCTGTAGAGGCTGTGGGAACACTCCTTGAGGCAGATGCTGCACCCCAGGCTCATGCAGTGATTTGAGCTGAGCCGGGTGCAAGGCCCTGAGGAGTGGCCCCAGCCTGGGCAGAGGACGGCTCAGAGCTCTGGGGGACACGGGTGTGCTGAGCAGGGCCGGGTGGAGAGAACTTTGTCGTCAGGGTGAGGAGCTTATAGGCTCCCAGGAGCAGGTGCCCGAGGCTGCCAGACAAGCTTTTCTGGGAGAGCGAGAGAGGGAGGTGCTTGTTTTCTGGAGCCCTGCAGGCTGGAGTGGCTCTGCCCGGCTGTCACAGGCTCCAAAGCTTCCCAGCTGACACCAGGCTGCTGGAGGGTATGGGTTGGAATGTGAGGCCTCAGGGTACGCTGTTCTGTCCTGCGGAAACCACAGCCTTCAAATGGGAAGAGGAATGATGGGGAGAGAGTGTGAAGGGAAAGAAATGAGCCGTGAGGGAGGAGGGGAAGGGTAGGCGTGAACGGTGACCTGCCCTTGGAGGCCTCCACGGGGCCCTGGGACCCCAACCACAGACCGGCTGCTCTGTCGGGAGCCTTGTCTCCGTGGTTCACTCGACTCAGCCGTTTGTTCTGAGAAGCTGTCCCTGACTGCAGTCCAAGTTATGTCCCCTGTTCCTCCCCTTCATAATTCCTGCCGCCACTGTCGTGTCCGTTCGCGGCTCTTCTCCGTGCACGCGTCTCTGCTCCCGCCGCCCCACGAGCCTGCTCAGCTGTTTAAGCCGCTGTTGGTGCCTGCGCAGGGCACACACGTCCTGTGGTTACCTCAACATCCACCTGAGTCCGTGCCCCATCCGTCCCTGTTCTCAGGGGCTATTTCTGAGATCCAGAGCCTAGTTTTTGGCCGTGTCCAGCCCAAAGAACTCAGCCCTGTGTGCCTGCGAGGGTGGCCTCTCCTCCAGGAGGTAGGATTCAGGGAGGCAGAAAGAGTGATGTCAGGTAACATGACCCGAGACTGGAGGAACATATTAGCTCACCTAAAAGGCCCTTCAAGATAGGAGGAAAACAGAGGTTATGTGTTTTGTTTTGTGTGGGGAAGACGGATGGGAGGTGGGTGGCCGAGAGCTCTTCCCAGACTGACGGAGCCTGTGTCTTCTGCCTTCCGCGGACAGGACAGTGATTGCCCACACCAAAACCCTGGACCCCTCCCGGCCCGTGACCTTTGTGACCAACTCCAACTATGCAGCAGACCTGGGGGTGAGCCTGGGGGTCTCCACGCCCCTCCCCTCCCTTGTCTGTCCTCTGGTCCTGTGCTCATGCTTGCTTGTGAGCCGCCGGGAAGAACCAGGAATGACCATTCGATTTTCACGTGTGGTCTTTAGGTTAAAGGTAACTAACCACCGCTCACGCGCCGGCAGTGTGGCTTCTTAAATCCAAAGAGAGTGGCGTAGGGAGATGCAATTGGTTCTCAGTTTGGACTCAGCGTTTCTTGCACTTCAATTTAATATCCTCAGGAAATGTTAGGTGTTTAAGGGAGCTCAGAGTTCGTCTGGCCCAGGGTTTCTCCAACCTGGCGGATTGTCGGGATCACCAAGGGGAGTTTTTTCAACGTACAGATCTCTGGATTCTGAGATTCTCGTTTAGTAAGTCCAGGGTGGGAATCTGAGTTTATAAAAAGCTCCTCAGTGATTTCACTGATCAAGCAGCTTTGGGGACCACCGACTAGGTGCAGCCCCTCAGATTGAGAATCGAAGGGACGGCGCACACAGCTGGCTGGGGCAGAGCTGGCCGCACCCCGTGGCCACCCCAGGGCTCACTGGCCTGGGCACAGCAGCTGCACGGAAGCTCTGTGCTGAGTGGCATGGAAGGTGTAAACTGTGAGAGCAACAAAATGCTCCTTCACTGGGGAGCTAAAGGGAGGGCGTGCTTACGGAAACAGAACTGCAGAAGGAGAGGCCATTGAAAGACAGAGCAGAGGAGCAAACAGCATGTCGCAGGGCGAGTTGTGAGTGCCATCACTCGAGTGTGGACAGAGGCTCATCAGCCGTGTTCCCGCGCCGTGTCTCAAGAACACCCCTCAAGGAAGCACAAGGGCTGTGGCAAAACACAAGTTGCACTTGGCTGTTCTCGGACCCCAGGGGTATCTCTTCCTGTTCTAGTCTTTTGTGTGAACGGGGAAGCCTTGCCTGGGCTTCCCACGCTTGCCCGGTGGGATCCACGGATAGCGTGTCCACCCGAGCCTCCCCGGCCTGCATCCTCCTGCCACCACGATTGAGAAAGACGTCAGTCCAAGCGCAGGCTTTGCAGATTAGCATTTTTACTAGAAGGGTGTTGAGGTGACATCAGGAACTAGCCAGCTGGACACAGGAGCCTTTGCTGCTCAGCCTGAGCACCACTCTGTTGAGGCTTGAGGCCATCCTGCCCTGGCTTCTAAGGCCCCCTCCAAGGAGGGAATCTTCCGGCCACTCTGTGGCCCCCAGCACTGCCTCATGAGTGCAGTGGTGAATCAAGGTTTTTTTGGGCAGAGAAAAATTGTTCATCCCTCAGGTGGGAAGATTTCTGCAGGGCGAGGTGAGGGAGGCCCAGTGGCAGGAGCACTGCCTAGAGAGGGACAAAGCCAGCCGGGCTGGGCCCTGGACTTGGGCCGGGAACTGCAGCCTGAGGCTTCTGGTGGCCGCCACCAGCTGCGGCACATCAGGGCTGTCAGCCTGGAATGACAGACTTGCTCTATTCGGGTCACTTCTTGGCCATCTTTCCTACCTGTGGGCAGGATAATGTCAGGATCTAAATCTTTTCTCTGCGTAGGGAACCCTGTGAGTGTGTGTTGCCACGCAGTCTCCTCGTTGGTGGACCCGCTGTGACGCTCTCGTCCTAGGTTCCGTATGTGGACGTCATCTGTGTGAACAGCTACTACTCCTGGTATCACGACTACGGGCACTTGGAGGTGATTCAACTGCAGCTGGCGACCCAGTTCGAGAGCTGGTACAAAACCTACCAGAAGCCGGTCATTCAGAGCGAGTACGGAGCAGAAACCATCGCAGGGTTTCACCAGGTGAGCTGTGTGCAACATGCCATGTATGTTTTCACTCTCTCGGGCAGGGATGTCCCGCATTTCCCGGGCTTTCCCTGCCCCTCATGTGCATTGCTGACCTGTCTTCTGCTCCTGGGGCTCAGCCCGCGATGGCGTCCCACCCTCTCCACACCCCCTGCCCTGGGAGCCAGGCCTCTGCCTCTCGCTGGGTCCCCAGAGGCAGCCCCCTACCCGCTGCCCAGGCCACCTTCCTAACAAATGCAAGCCCTGGAGTCCTGTCACCGGCTCCCTCTGGCCCACAGGATGGAGCCCTAATCCCTGTCGGGACACTCAGTGTCCTTTGCGCCCTGCTCTCTCCTGGGTTGTCAACCTGCTCCCCTTTCACTCCGGCCACTGTTTCCGCTGTGTTCGTTGCTCCCCCTGCTCGGGCTCGGGCTGCTTCTCCGGCCTGGAGGCCCCAGGTTAGCGCTACCGTCGCCAGCTAGATTCCTGTTCAGTGTCCCAGTCTCCACTCAGCTGTCCCCTCTATGGGGACCTTCACCCTCCACTCTGCGTCAGCAGCAGCTTGTGCCCATCTCCGCATTCTTGCGTGCCTGGTCACCATGCCTGTGGCTCTCCTTGGCCAGACTGTGGGCTCCCAGAGACAGAGTGAATCCTATTCACTGCTGCATCCCAGGTGCTCAGCAGTGTCCAGCACACATCGCGTGCTAAATAGTATGTACCGAGGGGATGGGTGAAATATTGGAAGAAGGTTTAATCACTAGTTTTGTTCTCGTTTTTTTTGTCCATTTCCTCACCAAAGAGATGCTGCTTTGTCTTGTGGGGATTTTTTTCACGTGGATTCCTGAAGCACAGCCAGCCCCTCATCCCCACCCCAGCCCCCTCATGCTTGCCGTCACGACTACTGAGATTCCCTGTTGACAGCACACTTCTTACCATGCTTATCCTCTGGGTGCTGAACAGCTACCCACAGTGGACTGCACTGTTCTGTGTGCACCCTGAGCTCATCTTGCTCACGCAGAACACCACTTCTACAAACTAGGAAAGCAGGAAAACTATCTCATGGATATGCGTATTTACCATCCCTCTTTGAAAGGTCACCAACCCTGAATTTTTAACAAACTCTGAGAGTCAGCACTGATAGAACCTTCGCAGTGACGGATATGCTCTGAATCTGCGCTGTCCAAGCCTGGAGCCACCAGCCACATGTGACTACTGAGGACTTAAAGTGTGACTCGTATGACCAAATTGATTTGGTTAATTTAATTTTAAATTTAGGTAGCCACGTGTGACTAGTGCCTATTGTATTAGACAATGTTGGTTCATGTCCATTAAAACAAAGTAAGAAAGTCTGCATGCTGCCCTGCCCTCAAATTCACCTTCGGAACTGGAGCAAAATACGGCTCAGTCGTGCAGTTGTATTTCAGTGCCTCTCATGGAGCATGTTAGTCCTTGTTGGAAAAGAAAAAGCCAATGGTTTTATCGTCTCGCAGAATGACTGAAATGCTGCATCCTCAAGCATCTAAGACTTGAGCCTCCAAAGAATTCCCATGAGATGAAAACTCGGACTGTGTGTCCCAAGAACATCTTTCTGTCGTTATGTCACAGTGTGTGACACGTGGGAGTACGTTACTAAATTTCGATGAAGTCCTCAGATGTGGCCTTCTGCTGTTGCTGTAGATGGCCTTCCCATCACCTGGCAGGCCTGTGGCCCTGTCTCAGCTCCCTGCTGGCTGTCCCCTCGCTCTCCTTTGCACTCGCCTGCATTGCGCTTAGAACGTGTGTCTTCCTGGATCATGAAGCATGTGAGGGCAGGGCTGCCTTCCCTCCTTGTGTGTCGCTGCACCTCCAGTGCCTGTCACAGCAGATACTGGATAGTTCGCTGAATGGCTCACACGCAGCTCCTTCCCCAGACCAGCTATAGGTGCGTCCAGGCGACTTACACCGAAGTCACACTAGCTTTCAAATGATGTGCTGGCAGCTACTTAAAACTGGAGGCAAAGACACGTTTTTACTTCTAGTGTAGTTCACCTTTAAGATGGAACAGTGAGATAAAGCAAATATCAAATTACATTTATAAATAAAGCAGTTCTAATTAAGGCTTTTAAAAAATCTTTTTGTACACTGGGTTACGTCATCCCCTGGCTGTCTCTAGCCGGCATCCGCGCGTCCTGCAGTCACTGCAGCCCACTCTGAGGACAGATATTTTGGTCATAATCAAGTGGATCTTTATTTTTATCTAACATTTACAATCCTGCCAGTTCTGACTTTGAAATTCTCTTTGCTGTGCACGCCAGGACCCACCTCTCATGTTCAGTGAAGAGTACCAGAGAAGCCTGCTGGAGCAGTACCATTCGGTTCTGGATCAGAAACGCAAAGAGTACGTGGTCGGGGAGCTCATCTGGAACTTTGCCGATTTTATGACTAACCAAAGTAAGTGGCAGTTTGGCTCGTGGAATGTCCCTTCTAATTTTTTCGGGCTAGCTTTCCAGTTCTGGACATTTGCTTGTAAGACTATTAGAGACAAAGGGAGGAGAGCTGGTTTCATCAACGTAGGTTGCATAGAGACTTTCCCAGGAAAGTAAGCTGTGCTTAGGTAGCAACAAAGACATCCCGTGCAGCTCCCAGATCATTTTGTGGTCAGAAAGCAAAGGGAGAGGCACTGTCTGGAGGCAGCCTGCTTTTGTCTGTTTCACAGCAGTGTGAGGAAGACCTGGACCTCATACTGGATTGACTTTTGGGATGTACTCATTATTGCAGAGGTGTGACGCCTGAGAAACTTTAAGATTTTTCGGTCTGTTTTATATTACTCACTTGTAGAAAGCTGCCCACTGAATACAGGCAAGTTTGAAAACGTCTTGAGTGTGGGAGTGGTTAAGTCATCAAGGAAGAGAAGAACAGAACCTGGACTCTTCCCAGTGGGGGAAGACGAGGCTGTTTGTTAAATTCCAGTTTCCCATTTTTTCCTGTACCTGTAGATTACTAATTTCTTGACTTACCATAAACTTAGGATGGAAATTTGGTGGGTTGGAGGAGGATATGGTAGTGGTGGGAAGTATGATACATTACTCATAGGGAGAGACGGGCCTTTGAGTGGTTAAAAGTTTCAACTAAAAGTTAGAATGGAAAGGGGATGAGTGAACTAGATGAGCGGGGAGAGGTAAAGAGGAAAAAAGAACGAGAACACGAACCTCTGCTCTGCTTGGCCAAGGAGATTAATGGCTTCTGGGAATATCCTGCATGACAGTTTCGTGGAGAGGTGCACTGGCTTTGTGTGGTGGGAAGTTGGCATCACGTGGGGCAGGTTCTCTAACCTTTTCCTCAGTGGGGGTAATGCTACCACCCTGTGGATTGATGCCAGGATTCCATGTGATGTGCTTGGCAGTGCCTGAGATTTGGACTTGAACCTTTTGGTGGGAAAGCTCTCCTTTTCATTTAATTGTCCCCCTCGCCGTGGTCTCGCCAGCGGAGGAGCGAGTGTGCCAAGAGTGCAGCCCTGACAGGCCTCAGGGTGGACAGACTGACCACGGGTGGCGGGGGCCAAGCTGGAAGTCGACCCAGGAGATCCCACATAGGCACGTTTGGTTGGGACTCTGGCTCCCACTGGGCATCTTTAGAAAGGCCCAGGCCTTCCCGAGGGCAGCTGTTTCCGTCTCCTGCTCCCTCTCTGCCCAGTTACCAGGCAGCTGGGTACCCGTAATGTTTTAAACCTTATCTTGAAGTGAAAGATAAACTATTTTTGTCTTTTTTCCTCTCATGGACTAGAAATGAACACATTAGGGAGCTGAAGTGTTTTAGGAGAGCAGTGGTAGTTGACTACTTTATAAATTGTCACCACAGACCAAGCAGTCCTGTAAGAGGACATTTCTCTTTGGTGCCCAGCTTGGCTCCAGTGTGATTCTAGCTTGGCCCATCAGGAGTCGTCTGAACTGTGCATTTTGCCTTGTTTTTTAGCACCACAGAGAGCTCTGGGGAATAGAAAGGGGATCTTCACTCGTCAGAGACAACCAAAAAGTGCAGCTTTCCTTCTGCGAGAGAGATACTGGAAACTTGCCAACGAGACCAGGTACCACCGTTCCGTGGTGAAGTCACAGTGTTTGGGAAACAGCCTGTTTCCTTTTTAAAGCAAGAACTACCTCTCTACTGACACTGCCTCTGTCCGTCCCCTCCTCCCCCAGCAAGGGGCAACTTCCACAGCAGTGAGCAGGTGCTTTCTGGACTGTTGATGGCAGACCAGAAAGTTCCTGGTCTGGATTTTGTGGTAATCTGCTGGAAGGGAACGTTAGAGGTGAAAATGAAAGCTTTTCTATTATAGGAATAAAGAGTTGGCATAAAACTGACCAAGTATAAGTCTAATGATCTGTACTGCCGAAAAGCATCCGAAATCATATTTATGTGTCAGGCTGTTTTCACAGCCTTAACTGTGTGTGGACTCTTGAGAAACTGCTTTCAACACCCATACCACGCTCAGAGCTGCTGGGTGCAGGCTGCTCCCACAGGAACAGCGCCACGGTCCTAGGGCCCCCACACTTGCGCATCCAACTGGGCCAGCCTTGACCGAGCGAGTGTAGACTTTCCACTGCTGTTCAACTCCACAGATGAGCTGAAGTCCCCCCGTGCACTAACAAATTTATATGATGCCGTTGTGCTGCAATAGTTAACAAGGTCTCCGTGCCATTTCCCACATGGTTAAGCTGATGAGCATAAGAAAGGGAAGCGGGATGAGTGTCTGAATTGAGAGCTTGGAAGTGACCAGTTCTCTTGGGATATTGTTCCAACCTCAGCCATAGTCTGTTCTTGACAGAAATGGACGGATGAGCCCATTGGCTTAATCATAACTGATGCCACTGAACGTGACCGCTTTAAACAGGCTGTGCCTACAGATGATTATCCCGTGCCTTTGCAAGACTGACTCCACCTGCTCTATCCCAGAGCATGGTCTTTCCTTAAGGGATCTTTCCTCCCCATCTTCTTCCACAGGCTCCATTAAGGCAAGTAAGTTGTAATATTCCTAAAATTTGAGTATTCATCAATCCTGGTTTAAAGCTAAATGCTTTGGAGAAATATCCCTTTTGGTGTCCTATCAAATGGAAGACAGTTAACCAAGACAGTTCTTTATTCACTTCTCTTGCGGTTGCTTCCCACGTCTCAACACACACCCCTTTTTAGCCTTCCTTTCCGAGTTCCATGAGAGAAGAGTAAAGATAAGTTAGCCTAATTTTATTATGCACCTTCAGACCTTTTTTTTTTTGAGATAGGGTCTTGTTCTGCTGCCCAGGTAGAGTGCTGTGGCGGCAGCCTAGCTCACAGCAACCTCAAAGTCCTGGGCTCAAGTGATCCTCCTGCCTCAGCCTCCCGAGTAGCTGGGACTACAGCCACGTGCCACCACGTGTGGTTAATTTTTTCTATTTTTTGTAGAGATGGGGTCTCGCTCTTGCTCCTGCTAGCCTCAAACTCCTGGCCTCAAGCGATCCTCCCACCTTGGCCTCCCAAAGTGCTAGGATCACAGGCGTGAGTCAGTTCAAATATTAAGTTAGGAATTCTAGGAGCTCCACATTAACTTCAATCTTAAGTTCTCTGAACAATCAAATTTTGTGTTCCAATTTAATGTCAAAGTATAATAGATAAAACTCTGGTTGACAAACATTTTAAAAACTTAAACATAACAAGACACATGTTTTACAAATTGAGGGCAAGGTCCATTTTGTAGGTCCTAAATGTCTAGCACAGAACACGTTTGTTCTATTCAGTGAAATACGGCTAAGCCCTGTTTCAAGTGGACTCATCTTTTTTGCAGATGTTACCTTTTTAGAGGACTGTAAGAATGGAGGTAAGCTAAAGTAAAAGGATAGAAAAACAGTTAATATGTTCCATGTGCTCACAGAACTGTACACAGTTAACACTTTTTGTAGTTAATTTGTGATAATCAGACATCGTAAACCCACAGGAACTCTAAGAACTAGAGTCTCTAAGAACTCTGCATTTTATACAAATTACATACAATTTAAGAGAAAAAGAACCAACCCAGTCTACCTGTAGAAATGTGGTTATGGTATCGACTTTGAGAATACTTTATCAGGTTCCTGCTGAGATTAAGTCATGTCAGCTTCATTTTTGAAATGTCACCCTGCAGTACAGGAATGATGGAGCAGCACAACTTCCACAGGTAACTTCTACATTTATTTTATACCAAAAAAGTTATGTGCAACAAATAAACATTCTTACATATTTACATTTGTTTTTATTTACCAGTTAGCAAAACAGTGTCCTGAATCTCTGATAAAGAATATTTCTATCTCTATTAAAGGGGAAATCTGCCCAGTGAACTCCCATTTTAAATGAATGTGTACTCTGGAGCTTAAAGCACTAGTAATAAATATTTTTGATGGAACATACTATACAGATCATACACCTAATACTTAGGCCATGCTTAATACAGTTTCATAACTGAACATTTTACCTTTTCTGGGCTAATTTGTAGAAAAAAATTGTTTAACCAAGTAGCCTGGTTTCCCACCCCCACTCCTTTTGTTTTACTGACGGGTAGTTCTCACAAATTAGGAACCATAAGTCCTGCCTGAAATATCTGAGCTGTTTCACCAATGCTTATGTGTTGGAGGAAAATACATGAGGGCAAAGGTGGCAGTATTGGGTTTATCTCCCCAAAGAGGTTATACCAAAAATGATGGAGGGTTTCTTTGTTGGCCTTTGTCTAACACTGATTTTCAGATGAGAGATGTCTGTCAGCATTCACTGGTGTCAAGTGGTGGCACCAATCTGAGTTATGAAGCTAACTGCTGAAGATAACTGCACTTTGCAGAGCACTTTTTTTTTTTAACTACCATCTAGTCTGTCTGAAGATGGTCTTTTAAAAAAAAATAAGTGAAAAACGCATAAACAAAAGCCAACAAATAGTTTTAATTTCACTGTAGTCTTGGTCTTCTATCTTACCTAGGAGATCCAAAGATCCCTTGTACCAAATGACCAATCTTTGTATGAAAATAGTCAGTTTTCAGCATTCTTTAAAAGTTATGAATTTAAGGAGAGGATACATGTATCAAGTAAAAGTAATTAATGGGACACAGCTAGTTAAACCTGAGTTATTTTACCAGAAATTTACCCTTACTGATAGCAACTAGCTGTAATGAAAAACCAAATGAAACCCTCCAAACCACCTAGATTCTCTAGAATTTGTCATCTAACCACAACTTGTCCTATTTTTTCAAATGATATTTATGACTGTCAAGTAAATAAGAGGCTTAATTTGTTATGAATCACTTAAAAAGCATGAAGCATGGAATTACTGCTAAAACCCATTCCCCTCCCTAATTTGTCCTTTAACAGTGGTGGCTTAGTAATACTACAGTGTTTAAATATTCAGTCTAAAATAGTCATAGCAATTTTCAAATTTTCTAACATGGTGTTTCCTGCTCTTCTGGGTGAATAGAAGGTATAGAAGGGAGCCTAAATTCTGTAGGGCAAAAAATACCAAATAACACCCAACAGGGTTCTATTGCTCACCGAGACATGGGCATTACAATGCTGTTCCTCAGGCAGCGCGTGTGCGTCTCTCAGCGAGAAAAGGGTATTAATTCTACCGGGTCATACGTAATGTGGCAAAAATTTTTACATAACTGAAACAGTGGTTTCCCCAAGGCTTAGGAAAGCAAAGGAAAGACGAAGGGTCTGGCTGAACATTTTTAACGTGTTTTCTCATCTACGAGTTGAAGACATTTGCAAGAATGCAATGTCAAGACAAGCTTTAACTATACTCTGCTGATTGATAGAAAATATGATGAAAAACCATTACAAATTGGGACACAAGGGACTTATTTAGCACAACCAGTGTTACATATACCACAGAAGTCTTAACCCTTAAGCCATTTCCACTCTAGCTTAGACAAGAGAACCAGTGAACCGCCGCCTCGGTAGAACTGGACGCACTGCTACAACGTCGCCTCGCTGTACAGCTCTGGAACGTGAGGACTTGCTTCTTTGCGAACACCACACATCCAATCAACACTTTCTAGAGTTCTTTTAACTACTTCAGAATACAAGAGCAAATACGTACATAATAAAACGAGCACTGAAACATTCACATTCATGGGAAAACATAAGCCTTGATGAAATCTGAATTAAGCTTTCTTTTAAGAAATTGGTTAAAAGTTCATTACAATTCAGATTTTACACCTGCCTTGGGCCAGAAGACTTACGTTGCGTCAATTATGACAGTTAGTTGGAAACTAGTGAACAGTTGTTGACTCTACGCAGTTTACAGAGTAGAGCCTGTCCCTTCCCTCAAAAAGAAGACAAATAAAGCACACAAAAGTTACCGGTCTAATTGACTATTTTTAACTAATGATTAATTGAATTGGAAGCAAAACATTGCTACTACTTCTCAATCACAGGAATAAAATGATCATACAGAACCTTTCCGTAAATGCAAGTTTTCTACTTCATGGTAAGAAAGGAAGAAAAGACACTTCTGCCCAAGTTCAACACACGAAATATTTGGTTTGAGATTTAAGACAGAAGGCACTTTTAACATTCTGATATAAGATGTTAACCATAGAAGCATACTGTCACAATTTCATTTGGGTTTATTCAAATCACCTTTAAAAATTCTTCTTATGCATTCACATAGTTAGTAGAAAGAACAGTGATGACATTACTGTATTTTACCTTTAGATATTTCTACCGATTAAGCAAACTGAGCAGCGTGTCAGCCCTAAAGTTTACAAACCCAGTATTTGACTCAAATAATTAAACTAGACATCAGATTAGTTACTAGCAGAAGTAAACAATTAGGGAAAATGCTATGGAGCTACCAAAGAGCAATCCTGTTCTGGAGTGATTGGGCTTATACTGGTTATTTCAAAGTCTTAATACTGTTTGGTTGACTGGCACCAATATTAAGAAAAAATATCTGTGTGAAAACTCAACTGGTGTAAGAGATATTATCTAAAAATGCCATATTAATATTTCCAGCTTTTCTCTAAAGAAAAAATACCCATTTTCCTACCATTAGTGTCCTGAAGCTCTTGGACTTGAAGGCCTGGTCACATGACTCATTCTATAAGGTTATAATTGATCCAGTTTTATGACTAGACACAAACTTGCCTTGAACATTCCAATTTAGTTTCTTCCATTCAGAGGAGGGATATGGAAGGGAACCAACCACCCCAGTATGTTTGCTGTCGATGATGTAGCCATGGTTGGCTGTACTTTTCACAAGAGGTGACTATTTTCACTATTTCATCAGGCAACATCGAGCTGACAGTTCTTCATTGCTACACTTCAACTAAACTGTACAGCACGTTCTGCAGGGATGGATCCAATATTTCTACCTTTATTTACAAATATCACATAAATGGATTCTAGTTGAATCTACATGTTTAAATCCATCGGCTAAAAACATATTACATATTGTAAACATGGCAATATTTAATACAGTATCTATTCTAAAATATTTTCATGTCATGATCACATTTGTTATACCTGAAATTGAATTTATACACGTTAAAGAATTACTAGCAATGGTTGCTCGCTTTACAATTGGGGGATGGGGTTAGGGCTACATTTTTTTAATTTCAGAAAGATCTTCAAAGTAAAGTTAAAGCTTGTCTTTGATTGGCTCGGCGTATCCTTTTTTTGTATCCATATTTAAAATGAAGATTGACACAGGAAACAGCTAGGGCCCCTTCTAATTTACAGGATTTTAAAAAATCAGTTTAAGAGTCTCAGGGAAAGTGTCTGTTGTGAAGAATAAAAAAAAATTGCTGCAAAATAAACTTAATGGAAAAAGGGACTTCCGACTGTCAGTTTAGAGTTTTGTCAGGTTGTCAGTCCTGCTTGGGCTGCAGCTGCCGTTTCCAGGCCTCATTCAAGTAAACTAGTCGTTTGTAGTTGATGATTAGAAGAATGAAGTTCAGCACATATGTGACGACGCAGATGATGCAAAACTCCTTCAGCACAAAGTACAGAATGTAGGCCAGGTACAAAGACCCCACCACAGACACGATGGAAGATGTCATGAGGATTAAAGCTGCAACTGCACTTGCTGTCATGCCTGTAAGAGAAAGAGACGCTTGGCTCAGTCAGGCCTTGACAATGGAGAGAAAGCTTCTGAGTTAAAGGTAACATTTCATGCTTTGCTGCAGTGTTTGAATATTGATCTTACTGCAAAACTCTGAGATTTGAGAACAAGAACTACTGGTCTGGTTTGTTAAGATTATACAGGTTGACTTTGCAGATAAAATACTAGTTTTATAGCTGCAATTTTTTATTTATCAATATTTCAGATGAAATATATATTTTACAATATACAAGAGTTAGGGTTAAGGATATGCATGCAAAGAAATCATACAATCTCACAATCAAATTGATCAATGAAGCTGATCTATAAAATCCACAGCCTCCATTCTCCTAATGAATAAAGGAATGTAAGGACCCCAGCCTTTTCTTCCAAGCCTTACACATTTGGTGAGAACTTTCCCTGGCTTTTCACTATAACCTCCCCATCTGTGGAAAGTAAAGTTTGCTTTTCCATGTTTAGATCAAATTTATCAAAAATCCATAATGGGAGATGACTACACCCACATGCTGCTGAAGAAAGAAAAAAATGATCTTGAGAAATAGAAAGGGCTCACCCTGGTGAATAAGGGAAACCATATTTAGCCAGTTGGCCACATGTGGGTCAATCCTAATCAAGAAGAAGGGTAGTTCTGTGTGCGAAGCCAGGGCTCCCAAGGCAAGAACATGCCTGAGTTCTTGACTCTACCTTCACATGTATTGTTCTGTATCTTCTATTGCCAACAGTACGGAAAATATGTGCATTTATTTTCAAGGAAAGAGGAGAAAGCAGTGCATATTAAACTACCCTCCTACCCATGGCTAATGGATAAGGATAATAGAAACAGGAAAATGTAAGAACAGGTGGTAGCAGGTTTAAAGAAGTCAAAGAACTGACATCATGGTGGCCACTGACAAAAAGAAAGGCAGTGAGAAAATGCCCATGGGCTGGCCACGGCACAGCCACAGGGACGGTCAGAACTAAAGAACAATGCTTTAATAAGGAGCTTCGAGACTAAGGTGCTGTTGAATTACTTATGCCATCGACTGGCAAGACTGGCCAGCCACCTGCTTTTGTAAATAACGTTTATTGGAACCCAGCCATGCTCATTCATTTATGTAATGTCTGTGGCTGCTTTTACACTAGAAAGGTAGAGTTGAGTGGCTGCGGCAGCCAGCAAAGCCTAAACTATTTTCTGTCTGGCCCTTTACTGCAAAACCTTGCTGACTTCATCTATGTTAAACAACTAAAATTTCAAAAATTAATGCTGTCATCTTAATTTTATCTACAAAAGTTAGTTTCAAAATGACATGGGCAACTTATTTACTTTCTCCATGCCTCTCTTTACTCAACTGTAAAATTGGGATAATAATCATGCCTACTTCCCAAGACTGTTGGGAGAATTAAATGACTTAATATAAAGCAGGATTAAAGGAGTTAATACCGACTATTAGTCAAATACTATTGTAATGTAACTAAGTACTTGTGGCTTGGGGTAAAATTCCCAGTGGAATTTAAAATGTGCTGTAACTCTAAATAAATGATGGTACAATCATGCAGTGGAATATTTTGCAGCTGTAAAAAAGAATGAAGACATTTAATGTACTGGTATGGAAGAGTCACCAAGATATATCTGTCAAGCAAAAAAGGAGGGAGGAAGCAAGCTGTAGAAGTGTGTATAGCGTCTGCCTTTTATATTTAAAAAAAGGAGGAACATTAAGATTATATATTTGTATTTTCTTGTATATGCATAAAGAAACTCTAGAACAAGAACAAGTTACCAGTCAGGGGTGAGGGGCAGTAGAAACTGGGCCAAGGGAGGGATGGGTTGGACAGATTTTCACTGTATAGCATTTTATATTTTTTTATGCTTTTGAATGATGTGAATGTATTATTACCTGTAGAAAAATTAAATTAAAAATGCTGTATCTTGAACAGCTCAGAAGGGAGTGAAGATGATGAGCTCTGGAAACTGTGTTAGGTGAGTGAAAATATGCCTCCTATGACAGAGGCACTGATATTAAAAAAGCATGTGAAGAGCCTTAAAAAAATGTCACAAAATTTAGGCCGGGTGTGGTGGCTCACGCCTGTAATCCTAGCACTCTGGGAGGCGGAGGCGAGAGGATCGCTCCAGGTCTGGAGTTCGAGACAAGCCTGAGCAAGAGCAAGACCCCGTCTCTACTAAAAATAGAAAGAAATAAGCCGGACAACTAAAAATATATAGAAAAAATTGGCCGGGCATGGTGGCGCATGCCTGTAGTCCCAGCTACTCGCAGGCTGAGGCAGGAGGATTGCTTGAGCCCAGGAGTTTTAGGTTGCTGTGAGCTAGGCTGATGCCACGGCACTCTAGCCCAGACAACAGAGTGAGACTCTGCCTCAAAAAAAAAAAAAAAAAGTCATAAAATTTGAATGGAAAAAATACATATGATTTAAAAATATATACATATACAATGAAATTAACAAATTAATATTATAAATAGATAAACAGAGATTTCAGTATTTCACCTTTATCTTCAAGTATTAAAATAGTCAAAGGATTTTCTTAGGCTTTTTTATTAAGGGAAAATGAACTATGTCTTGCATTTGGGCTTATATTTTATATTCTTCTTTAGAAATCCAACAAAAGAAATAAATGGAATAAAAAGTAAAATTTCTCCCTCCTCCCCAACCACCAGAGCCTTTTCTATACTTTTATATGCACAAATACAAACATATATTTATCCTATAGCTATTATACCACAATTTGCTTTCTTTACTAAACATTTCTTGATCTTTCCAGGATATACACAGAGACCCCCTTTTTCCTTTAATGGCTACCTAGTATTTTCTAATTTATTCAACCATTACCTATTGCTAAACTACTACCAATTTTTTGCTATTTTAAATGGTACTGCTGTGAATATCCTTGTGCGTACATCTTTGTATTTCTGCAAGATAAATATAACTGGGCAAACTGGATAGTACTATTGAGAAAAATTTAAATTTATAATTTGCCTCATAATAAATCAATTTCAGATAGAAAAGTTACATATATTTTTAATGACCCAAACCACAGAGGAGTTGAGATGATGGAATAAAATATTAGCAATTAAAATGCAAAGGCAAAAATGAATGGACTTAAACTCAAAGTATAAAAACTTATACAATAAAAATTCATAAAACATAAAAAAGGATAAAGAATGGGTAAAATGCCTGTAACACACAGGAAAGTAGATTATTATCAGGATCTCAATAACGAAATGGACAATAAAAGGAAATAAAAAAATCTGTTGACTCAAGTACTTCGTGGAAATAATTCAAAGGGAGTGGGAGGCAGCTTTGAACAAAATTTATCACTGCAACGTTATTTAGAACATAAGAAAATGTGAAATCTGTAAGTCAACAATAACAAACACTGAAGAGGATAGAAACACTATATTGATACCTGAGTTCACATAAAATTATTTTAAAAAGCAGAAAACAGATATAGTAGATATCTAAAGTTGATGGAATTATGAATATAGTTTACTGTTAATGTTTTGTCAATATGTGATATTTTTAAATAGCTACAGAAGCTATAAAATAAAGAAAGAGTTTACAGGGAAGACTGGGTTGGAGTGATAATTTCCTTGAATGGGACTGGTTTTTCTGCACATCATGAGATGCTGTGTCCATGATTAAACACCAACTGACACCAATTTCAACATTAGCATCATAAAAATCTTAGTGAAGCAAGTTTTCACAACCCAAAATGTTACAAACTAGTGGTTCTGTCATTAGCATATGCTTTTATTTAATATAAAGACACTTGAGGGGAAAGATACAAAGTACTAAATGGAATATAACAAACTTATTTTTGTATTGGTATATAAATACTTACCAAGTAATAACTGTAGTATATAAAATATAAGTCCAAAGATACTGTTTGGCTGGTTTAATACACCATCCTTTCCAAAAATGGAACCCAAAAGACCAAATCCTCGACCCCATCTGTAAAATAAGGAAAACCAATAACCCTATGTTTGAATTTCCCTATTTTCAAAAATGTAAAATTATCTGAGAATGTTATCTAATTCTAAAACCAACTAAGTTGCCAAATTTCTTAAATGTCCTTTCTTGAAAGAGTAATTTACCCCAAAGAGGGAGGCCAGTTGTTAGATTTCCATATTACATCTGATTAAAAATAATGATCTAAAATGAACATATGTAAAAGTGCCAGTATACCCATCTGAATCTCTAAGTTGCCATCTTCTATATATTCTCTTTTCCAAAAGGTAGGACAAAGTATTCTTTTTCCGATGGCAGTAGTAGTTGCTGAAGGAGGCCTCTCCCAATTTAAGCCAGGGTCACTTAGCAGTGGAACCACTGACATTTTGGGCTAATCATTCTTTGGTGGGGTGCTGTTCTGAGCATTACATAACTATCAGGATCCCTGGCCTCTACCCACTAGATGCTAGCAGCACTCCTCCCACCTCCAGTTGTGACTACCAAAAATGTCTTCAGCCATTGCCAAATACCCTCTGGGAGGCAAAATCACCCCCAGTTTAAAAGCCATTGGTGTAAGTGGTCCTATTTCTTCATTCAAAGTATACAGATTGAAAAGTGTTCCAGACAAATTTCACCAGGCTATGCATTAGGAAACATATCCTGGGAATGTATCTTTCAATGCAGGACAATATCAGAAATTATAGGTCTTTCCTGGAATCATATTTCAAAAGTAAAAAATTGATACATTATATGCCCCATTAGTTTTTATTTGCAGTTTAACCTCAAATTTTGCATTTGACTTAACATTTTCAGAATCCTATTTGCTTATTTTTAAAAAAGGATTATTAAACTCTGATTTAATAGAACTTGATAAAAATATCAAAGTAACATTTTCTTTGGATAAAAACCTTTGAAGATAATGTTAACTGTGGCTGAGAGTGCTTTTTAAATACCAAAGAAAACCACTCATGGCATTAAGTCAGTGGAAAAGCATGCTAAATAAAATGTAAACTTTGGTTCTGAAGACAAACTGCCCAAAAACAAGGATAAATAAGTGAATCTCTATTGGTCACACTAGTTTACTACTACCCAATGTCCAAGAAATAGAATGAAACTCCTTAATAATGATGATGTTGGGAGATAAGAATAACTCCAAATTTACAAGCAAGCAAAAGCCATGAACATTTTTATACATTTCAAAGATCTCAAAATAATATCCATCATATTCATTCTTTCACTCATCAAATACTTATTGAGCAGGTACTAACTAGGTGTACAGATGGTGCTAGGTGCTGAGGATCCAGGAGTAAACAAGTCAGGCCAGGTGCTGCCCTTGTGGAGCTTATATTCTACTTAGGGACGAGAAGTAATAAACAGGTAAGCAAATGACTAAGTTACCTTCAGAAAGGGACATGCCTATGAACAGATACACAGGAAAATTAGAGGGAGGATACTCTAGAGATCACTGCTTCTGAAAATTGAAAGTGCAATCACTCTGGGATCTTGTTAAAGTGCAGATTTTCCTTCAGTAAGTCTGTGGTGGGGCCTAAGACCCTGACTTTCCCAAAAAAACCACAAAACAAAATAAAATGCTCCCAGGTGATCCTGATGTGTCTGGTCTGAAGACCACACTCTGAGATCCACTGCTCTACAGAGAGAAGAGGTGGAGGAGCTTCTCTCTAGAGGAGACGGTCAGGAAGGGCCTTTTTCAGGAATTAAATTTTGAATCAAATCCTGAATGATGAGAAGTCAGTCTCATGAGGAATGGCAAGGACAAAGGCTGTGAGATAGGAATGAGCTATGGGTGTGCAGGAAAAGGCCACCGAGGCTGATGCAGAGTGATGGGGGAGAGTGACAAGAGAATTGGGCATAGGTCCAATCATTTAAATTATTTACGGCCTTGTTTGTAGGCCATGATGAAGAGTCTGAATTTTATTCCAATTGCAATGAAAGACATTTGGTGGCTTTTAAACAGGAGAGTGAGATAAGCTTATTTATGATCACCCTCGGCTATTGTGTAAAGAACAAACTGGAGAGGCCCAGAGCACAGACTGGGAGAAACTATATGCAATCAAACTTCTTAGCCCTACTCATCTGAAGCAGGAATTTTAATTTAAATCACTGCCTTTGGCAGTGGAAATAATTGGCATACTGCCAAAATTATCATGGGTAAACAGAATTTTTACTTATTTAAACCACTGTTCTAAGGCCAGGCACGGTGGCTCACGCCTGTAATCCTAGCACTCTGGGAGGCCGAGGCGGGTGGATGGCTCAAGGTCAGGAGTTCGAAACCAGCCTGAGCAAGAGTGAGACCCCGTCTCTACTAAAAATAGAAAGAAATTCATTGGCCAACTAAAAATATATAGAAAAAATTAGCCGGCCATGGTGGCACATGCCTGTAGTCCCAGCTACTCGGGAGGCTGAGGCAGAAGGATTGCTTGAGCACAGGAGTTTGAGGTTGCTGTGAGCTGGGCTGACGCCACGGCACTCACTCTATCCCGGGCAACAGAGCGAGACTCTGTCTCAAAAAAAAAAAAAAAAAAACCCACTGGTCTGTGCCTAATTATTCACATAAGTTCACATGAGTATTTTCCTTGAAAACAATGCAGTAATCCACAGAATGAATATATTATTTTATCAAAGTAATACATGTACAAGGTTTCAAAATAAAATAACTCCAAAAGCCTTCTGAAACACAGAGACTCCTTATTCCAGCCCTCCCCACACTCAGTTCTGATCCACAGAGGAATCCACTTTGATGTGTTTTCACTGTTTTTCACTATTTACCTTCACATTTCTAAATAATATGCTTTCATTGCTATTTCTTGCTTTACCAATTCTAAATATTCTCTTTGACTTTCTAATATGGCATACCAGACTGTTGCTTTTAAAACATTTTTTTTTTATTATGGAAAGCTTCAAATGCACATGTACAAAGTAAACAAAACAGTGTAATAAACCCCCAAGTATCTATCCATCACCCAGCTTTGATAATTGTGCCTGTCTTGTTCCACCTCTACCTACCACTCATCAGTCAGTTATTTTTAGTTCTTTTTTTTTCCTAAGGTAAAACTTACATACATTAAATGCACAAATTTTAAATGTTTAATTTTGACAAATGGATATTCCTGAGTAATCCACACCCTGTATCACCATAGAGAGTGCTTCCATCTCCCCAGTTAAGCTCTGTTGGGTCCCTTCCCTTCAATCCACAGCTCTCCCCTGCCCACATGCAGGGAACACAGGGATGGCCTGGCTTTCAGGGATTCAACCTCTGAATCCAAGCTAGACCGCTGGTCTCCTGGATCTCAGTGCTATGTTCTTTCCCTTATGTCACATTAAATTATAAAATGTAATTTCCATTCCAGGATTTTCAACCAAAGAGAATAATCCCTTATTTCCTTAATATATATAATCAATAAAGTTAACTTGATAAAGTTGCATGCCATTGTTAGCAAGTTAACTCATAAGCAAAGTAGACTGGCACTACATAAGATTATTTTTTTTGGAAAGGTGAATAAAAGCAGATTTTCATAAATACTATATTTTAAAATTGTTAGTGGTGGCATTGGTAATTTGAAATTTAAAAAAACCTTTTCAAATGTTCTCACCACAAAAAATAAATATTTGAGGTGATGGATATCATAATTAGCATTATTTAATTATTCCATATTATATCCATATATCATAACATCACTTTGTATCCCATAAATATATACAATTATAAATTGTTAATTTATAATAACATTTTTAGAAAACTGACTAAGGTCCTATCAAAAGACATTTTTAATTTTTAAAAATGTAAGGTTATTGAAAGCAAATGTAGGCAGTGGCTCACGCCTGTAATCCTAGCACTCTGAGAGCCCAAGGTGGGAGGATTGGTTGAGCTCAGGAGTTCAAGACCAGCTTGAGCAAGAGCGAGACCCCATATCTACTAAAAATAGAAAGAAATTAGTTGGACAACTAAAAATATATAGAAAAAATTAGCCGGGCATGGTGGCGCATGCCTGTAGTCCCAGCCACTTGGGAGGCTGAGACAGAAGGACTGCTTGAACCCAGGAGTTTGAGGTTGCTGTGAGCTAGGCTGATGCCACAGCACTCTAGCCCAGGCAAGAGAGTGAGACTCTGTCTCAAAAAAAAAAAAGAAAAAAGAAAAAAAAAGAAAAGAAAAAAGAAAGCAAATGTAACACTGTTAAGTGAGTGGCGTTTTCAATATACGTAGATATAACACATGACGATTATAACGGGAAGATAAAGGGATCTTTATAGTTTTAAGATTTCTATATTCTCTTTGAAGTTGTTAAATATGAAATCTAAGTAGACTACAGAATGGCTATGTGTGTATACTGTAATCTCTAGAGCGATCACTCCAAAAATAATTCAAAGAAATATAAACAAAAAGTCAGTAGGTAAAATACAAACAAGAAAATCCAAATATCCTAAAGAAGGCAATGAAATGGGGAAAGGATGAACCAAAAAGGAACAGGAACAAACAGAAAACAAATAATAAAAAGCTAGACCTAAATCTAAACATATTAACAGTTATATTTAAAGTAAATGGTCTTAATATACCAATTAAAAGACATTGTCAAATTGAACCTAAAACCAAAAAAGCCCAATTATATGCTGTCTACAAGAAACTCACTTTAAATATAATATCATAGATAGGTTAAAACTAAAAAGATGAAAAAAATATATACAAACACTAATCAAAAGATAGCTAGAGAATGGTTAAAATGTTATGCATATTTTACCACAAGAAAAAAAAGGTACACTGGTTGTATTAACATAAAAAAATGTAGTCTTCTGAAACAGGGAACTTACCAGGGAATAAAGAGACATATAATGATAAAAGGGTAAATTAATCAAGAAGACAAAATAATCCTAAATGTGTATGCATCTAATTAAGAGAATTTGCAAATAAATGAAATAAAACTAATAGAACTGAAAGGAAAAATAAATCCACAATTATACTTAAAGATTTCAATGTATCTCTCTCAGTAATTGATAGAACAAGTAGATAGAAAATCAGAAAGAATATAGAAGGCCTGAATAGAGCTATCAACCAACCTGACCTTAAATTTACAAAATACTCCACCCAACAATAGCAGATACATAGTCTTTTCAAATACACGTGGAACCTTCACCAGGATAGATCACATCAAGGCCGGGCGAAATGGCTCACGTCTGTAATCCTAACACTCTGGGAGGCCGAAGTGGGTGGACTGTTTGAGCTCAGGAGTTTGAGATCAGCCTGAGTAAGAGTGATACCCCGTCTCTACTAAAAAAATAGAAAGAAATTGGCTGGACAACTAAAAATACATAGAAAAAATTAGCCGGGCACAGTGGCGCATGCCTGTAGTCCCAGCTACTCGAGGCTGAGGCAGAAGGATTGCTTGAGCCCAGGAGTTTGAGGTTGCTGTGAGCTAGGCTGACGCCACAGCACTCTAGCCCGGGCAACAGAGTGACACTCTGTCTCAAAAAACGAACAAACAAACAAACAAACAAAAAAATAGATCACATCATAAAAAAAACATAAACAAACATATTATAAAGAAACCTTAACAAATTTAAAATAATTGAAGTCATACAAAGTATATCCTCTGACCACAATGGAATTTAATTAGAAATCATACAGAAAGATATCTGGAAAATGCCCACCTATTTGGAAATTAACACACTTTTTTTTGAGACAGGGTCTCACTCTGTTGCCTGGGCTCAAGTGCAGTGGCATCATCATAGCTGACTGCAACCTCAAACTCCTGGGCTCCAGTGATCCTCCTGCCTCAGCCTCCCAAGCAACTGGGACTACAGGCATGTGCCACCATGCCCAGCTAATTTTTCTTTAGCCGGGGTCTCACTGGTACTCAGGCTGGTCTTGAACTCCTGGCCTTAAGCCATCCTCCCACCTCAGCCTCCCAAAGTGCTAAGATTACAGGTTTGAGCCACTGGGCCTGGCCTAAACAACACACTTCTTAAAAAAACAAACAAACAAAAAACAAACAAAATCCACGAATCAAAGAGGAAGTCTCAAGGAAATTAAAAAAATATTTTGAACTAAATAAAAGTACAAATCAAAATTGGTGATACGCAGCTAAAGTAGTATTTATAGCATTAAAATGCTCATAGTAGAAAAGAAGAAAATCCTTACTCTTAAGTTTCCACCTTAAAAAACTACAAAAAGAAGAATAAATTAGATTTAAAGCAAACAGAAGGAGGGAAGGAAGAAAAAAAAAAACTAAGTAAGATTACAGCAGAAATCAACGAAACTTAAAACAGAAAAACAACAGAGAAAACAAATGAAACCAAAAGCTGGTTCTTTGAAATGATCAATAAAATGGATAAAACTCTAGCTAACCTCTATTGATAAACCTTTGACAAAGGAGAGAAAAGATATAAAGTATCAATATCAGAAATGAAAGGGGTTATTACTATAGACAGCTATATACATTAAGAGGATAATAAGCAAATAAATACTACACACAACTCTATGTCCATAAATTTGACAACTTAGATGAAAAGGCCAAGACTTTGTCATTCACAAATAACCGAAACTCACTCAATAGGAAATAAAGAATCTGAATAGCTCTATTAATAGTTTAAAATCTTCCAAGAAAACAATGAGATGCTTTCATTTGCAAATTCTACCAAGCATGTAAGAAATAATACCAATTTTACACAATTTCTTTGAGAAAATAGAAGAGGAGGGAACACTTCTCAATGCATTTTGTAAGGCCAGCATTATCCTGATATCAAAACCACACCAAAAAAAAAAAACAGAACAACCCACTATACAGACCAATATTACTCATGAAAATAGACACAAAAATCCTCAACAAAATTTTGCAAATCAAATTCAGCAATATGCAGAAAGGATAATATATCATGACTGAGTAGGATTAATTCTGGGAATACAGGTTGGTTCAACATTTAAAAATCTATCAGTATCATTAATCAAATTAACAAACTAGTGAAAAACCACATAGTCATCTCAATAGATGCCGATAGTGCATTTGACAAAATACAACATCTACTCATGTTGAAAACACTCTGCAAACTAGGAAGAGAAGGGATTTTCCTTGCTCTGATAAAGGACATTTAAAAAAAACCCTACAGTTAACATCACATTCAATGGGGAAAGTGGGGAAAGACTAAATTCTTTCTCCCTGAGATAGGAACAAAACAAGAATGTCTGCTCTTACTACTCCTATTCAATATTGTACTGGAAGTTCTAGCCAGTACAATAAAGGAATCAAAAAAAAAAAAAAAGGTATACAGATTAGAAAAGAAAACTGTTTGTAGACAACATTACTGTCTATGTAGAATATCCCAAATGAGAGATTGAATATACACGCAATGGCCAAACTATATATAAATATAGAACTTTGATCCACAACCAGTCCAGGAAGCCAAACTACAACTTCTGTAGTAATCAGTCCCAAACGGCCAGGACTTGGTCAATAACTGCCGGCTTCCCTAATTTTTACTCTGCTTCCAATTTAGCACCAACCACAGAAAGCCAAATATTGCTCCCCTAACCAATCACATAAGATGATCCACGTCTAGTCAGTTCCACCTCTGTGCTAACAACTTTCAATCAGGGCATAGTGAGGTCATCTTTTTTTCCCAAGCTAAAGCTTTTATACTCCTCTTTTAGAATCTCCTTTGAGTCTATGCCAAATGCAAATAATGGGGGCTGATGCCTTTGCTATCGCAAGTTCTGAATAATAGCCTTTACTTGTCCTTATTTGGGTGGTCTTTATTTATTCCCACAAAAGGAAAATATAAAAAAGCTCCTAGAATTAAGAAGTAAGTTTATAATGTTGCACGATACAAAGTCAATATATAAAGATCAAAACTGTGTTTCTATAAACTAGCAATGAATAACATTGGAAATAAAAAATTTAATACCATTTACAATAGCACATCGACACACAAGTAAATACAGAGCTACCGGCTGGGCCTGGTGACTCACGCCTGTAATCCTAGCACTCTGGGAGGCCGAGGTGGGTGGATCGCTCAAGGTCAGGAGTTCAAAACCAGCCTGAGCAAAAGCGAGACCCCGTCTCTACTAAAAATAGAAAGAAATTAATTGGCCAGCTAAAAATATATAGAAACCATTAGCCAGGCATGGTGGCGCATGCCTGTAGTTCCAGCTACTCAGGAGGCTGAGGCAGAAGGATTGCTTGAGCCCAAGAGTTTGAGGTTGCTGTGAGCTAGGCTGACGCCACGGCACTCTAACCTGGGCAACAGAGCGAGACTCCGTCTCAAAAAAAAAAGAAAGAAAACATAGCTACAAATCTAACAAAATATACGTAGTATCCATATGCTAAAAAGTATAAAATGAGGAAATATATCAAAGGTGACCTATGTATAGGAAGATATTGTGTTCATGGATTTGAAGACTCAATATTATTAAGATATTAATTCTCCTCAAACTTATCTACAGATTCAATGCAATTGTAATCAAAATACTAGTAGTAAAAAATTTATATGGAAAAGTACAGGAACTAGGAAAGGCAAAACAGATTTTAAAAAGAATACAGATGGTGAACACATACTAATTTTGAGATATTCTAGAGCTGCAGTCATCAAGACAGTGTGGTACTGTTGAAAGGACACACACAGTGATCGACAGAGAAGAATACAGAGCCCAGAACCAGACAAAACTGATGTTTTTAACAAAAGTACAAAGACAATACAATGGAGAAAGAGCAGTCTCTTCAATAAATGGTGCTAGAAAAATTAGACATCTATATGAAAAAAATAAAACCTGACTCTTGACCCATGCCGCCTCATACCTTAAACATGATCCACAACACAGAAGACTGGCAAATTGGACTTCATCAAAACTTGAAATGTTTGCTTTGTAAAAGACACTGTCACAGAAATGAAAAGACAGGCCAGAGAACTGGAGAACATACATGCTAATTTCATATCAGACAAAGGACTTTCATCCAGGATATATAAAACAACTCTAAAAACTCAACCATAAGAAAAAATAAACACTCCAATTCTTTTAAAGTGGCAAAGGATTTACACAGACACGTCACCAAATATATACAGATGGCACATGAGCACATGAAAAGATGCTCAGCATCTTTAGTCATTAGAGAAATGTAAATGAAAACTCCAATGACGTACCATTGCACACCTACCAGAATGGCAAATTACCATAATATAACAAAGCAAAACACACACACCGAAGTACTGGTGAGGATGTAAAGCAACTGGAACACTTATACATTGCTAGTGGTCATAGAAAATGGTTTGGAAAACAAGTTGGCAGTTTCTTATGAAGTTAAACGTGTACTTATCATATGACCCAGCAATCCCGTTTCCTCAAGAGAAACAAAAACTTATGTTCACACAAAAATTTGTTTGCAAATGTTTATAGAAGCTTTATTTATAATTGCCCCGAATAGGAAACAACGCAATTGTCCTTAAACAGGAGAAGGGGTGAACGAACTGGTACATACCATGGAATATCACTCAGCAGTGCAAAGGAAAGGATTACCGATACATGAAACAACACAGATGAACCTCAAATACATTACAAGTGAACAAAGCCAGACTCAAAGAGCAGATACCATAAAATTCCATTTAAGTGACACTATAGAAAAGGCAAAACTATTGAGATAGAGATTAGATTTGCCAGGGGTTAGGGATGGGAAAGGTTGACTACAAAAGGGAACTGCTCTGATGTTAATGGCAGCAGTGGCTACATAACTACATGCATTTATCTAACCTCAACACACTATAAACCAAATAGTGAATATCACTGTACAGAAACTTAAAATTAATTTTTAAAATTAATTAAAATTTAAAAGCAGAATAGAATTTCTGTTATTGGGTTTGTCTTTGTCAACACTAGATGTTACAATAGATGGCTAATTAGGCAGAGAGCTAATGTTATTGAGGGTCCCCAAATGTTCATATCTATACATAGCTTTTTTTAGGAAAAAATATTTCTCTGAGAAAAACAAATTTCATCAGTTTCCTATTGCTAGGGGTAAGGATGGGGCCAAAGAGGCCTGGCTGCTAATCTTCTTAGAGCTGTGTCTACTTTCTCATTCTTTTTGTCTTTGGGGCTTTATACAATTTCTTTTATTCCTTTACTCTCATTTCCTGAGGGTACTCAGATAAACACATGCACTAAATTCATTGTGTTTATCTGAAAATCTAAAATTAACTTACTCTAATTTCATCAAATACCTATATATTATAAAAAGCAATAGGTGTTTGAAGCAGTAGGGGCTGTGAAGTTGGGCATATAAATAAAGGAATCACAGTCTCTATCCTCAAGAAGCTTAGTCTTAAAGAACAGAGAAAAATCACATTCAGAAACACAATATAATGTAATAAATACTGTAAAGCACCTATGTAGCCAAGTGAAGAGGGCTTACTTCTGCCAGAGAGGGCCAACAGTAATTGTGGCATTGGTATACAGCAGACAGAAGGGGTCAGAAGTGGAAAGAGTGAGACCAACTAGGAGACTGCTGTAATAGTTTAGGAAACTGCTGGTATATGAAGGTCTGAACTAGGACAAGACCACTAAAGATGGATTCAAAAGATATTTACAAAGTCAAACTGACAGGATTCAATAACTGACTGAATCGTGGAGGAATGATGACTGACTCCCAGGTTTCCAGGATGATTGAGTAGATTGTGAGGCCGTTCATGAGACAAAGAGCACATGAGGAAGAAAAATGGATGACTGAGTTTAGTTTTGAATGTTAGGTTTTCACATACCTCTGAGCCACACAGATAGATAACTAAGTCCAATAAGCAGCCAAAAGTAAAAACCCAAAGGTTCACATATGGGTCTAAAATGTAGATTTATTAGTGTGGTTCTAAAACCATACTCAGGGAGATTATTAGGGAAAAAAGAATATTATGGATAGAGTCGTAGGGCACACCAAAAGCTAAGAGAAGGAATCCATGCAGGTGACTGAAAACGAGCTGGAGGGGTAGGAGAACCAAGAGAGAGAACAGTAACAGGAAGGCATGAGACAGAGAATGTAAGTATTATATCTGAGGAAAAGATTATTAAAATACAGCGTAACAAGTACTTCCTAGATTTGGCAATTAACCTAGTGATTAATCATGACTTAAAAGAATGGGGAGACATAGTTGTCAATCCCACTAAATACATATGAAGAAAACCAAGCATTTGATCATTTTTCTGTTACCATATTTGCAAAAACTGCTAGATAGATTTTCACAAAATTTGAAGACCATGTGGCATATAAAAAATTTACTATGAAGTGTACTGTCAAAGTCTGACAGCAGTTCCAGTGAAAAATACCCTGGAGGTTTTATTTGACCAAAAGTTGGCAAACTACAACTCATGGCCAAATTGAGCCCACTGCTTGTTTTTGGAAATAAAGTTTAATTGGAACACAGCCATTTACATTCATATTGTTTCTGCCTGCTTTCAAACTGCAACAGAATAACTGTCAAGTAGCTGGGATGGAGATCAGATAGCCCATGAGGACTAAAATATTTGCCTTTTGGCCCTTAACCCAAAAAAGTTGGCCAACTCCTATATTTGACCTGCCTAATGTCACTATTGATAAAGATGAAAGACTAGTTTGCTGTTAAGTGGTATTTAACTTAGTGTATTCAACCAGGTCTAAGGTCTAGCTTTGGGTTTTAAAACCTCAAAGCCTTGAGAAGCTGCTATGTCCAGCCTCAGTGATCCATGTGTGAAGATATTAGAACATACTGAGTCCCTATTGGGAAGCCTACCTTGGCTAGGTCATCCTTCGCTATAGGTCATAGGTATCAATACATTAAAGCTTTAGGAAGGTACCATCCCATGTGCTCTAATATCTGAAGGAGAGGCCTTTGTAATCAGGGTGGAAAATCTGATTATCCATCTTTATCTCAGAAACTAACAGGACCAGGGAGAGGAGTGGCAAGATGGCTGACCGGAGATACCAGCTGCCAGAGCATCTCAGTAAGGAGGAGAAGATGTAGATGAAAGAGAAAAAATGAACAGACAGACAGACACAGATTGGATGTGGGTCTGAAGGAAGGGTACCAGAGCCTTCAGGAGACTCCCTGGGAAGAAGCTGTGGTGCAGAACAAGAAGGAGCAAGGTATCAGCAAAGATCAACCCCCGAGAGGCTTGGAGTCCTGCAAGAATGGTAGGTGGAGCAGTTTATTTCTCCCTCCCTTGCATCTCTGTCAGTGAGTTCCCGAGCTGCTGAAGAGATTTTCTGCCCACATGAGCCCAGAGGCTGCTGCCGCCCATGAGCTGGGAACTTCTTGTGGGCAGGGCACCAGGCTCCCAGGCCTGCTGAAGCACTTCCCACCCCCACAGGCCCAAGCCAGGATGGCAGGCGCCATATTGCTTCTCCACACACTGTGCACCTTTGTCCTTCCCAGGGGGCTTCAACTCCTCAGGTTCCGTCTTGCTCATCCCCACACAGACCTTTCCCCGCTCTGGCCCAGAGTGCAGAGGCCACAAGGGTCCCATGGGTCCTGGGTGATTGTGTGACTCCAGAACCTGGACACTGTGGGTGGACTGCCCCCCACCCCCCAAAAGAGGGTCAGAGATGACCAGAGTGCTAGTGTTCCTCCATACAGACTCTTTTCCTCCCCTCTCTTTCCCCATCTGTGGCTGCCGAGAGAGATGACTGAGCCACCACATTGAGGCTGCCACAGAGAGTGGGGTTCAGGCCTTTCCTCTTGGGGTCCTACAGCAGATTGAGGAGTGCTCAGATTGTGAGGTCCCTGCTCACCAGTCCGCCCTGGTGCCACATGCCTGACAGCTCCATCAGAGCACAGCAAGCCCCAAGGCGGAGGGACATCAATCCTGATCGACACCCTGTGGGTGACTCGGCGCCAGTGTGCTTCTCTCTGGCATGGTCAGAGATTGACCTTCTTAGTCTAGGAAGATCAGAGGGGAGAGTGCAATGTGGGTCCTAGCTATGGCATGCACGTGGGGCACCCTTTCCCCCACGGGAGGGCCACACTCTCAGCTCAGGCCAGGATCCTGGGCGGGGAACCTCCTGGCCCACAGCACAGTCGGGGGGGGGGTGTTCTGCTGACTTGGGCCTCTGCCTCCAGCAGACGCCAAGCATAGACTATGGAGTACAGGAGAAAGGAGAGGAGCGAGGAGCACTGCAGACTGCCAGTTTGTGAATCTCAGATGAATCTCAGTCTCCACAAGCAGACTTTCTGGTTGGGTGGAGCCACTTTAGCCCCTACCTGGCACCTCTGCCCAGAAGCTGGGAGCAGACCTTTGACCTCTGCCAAAACAGCTACCTTGCCAGCTTTTGTGGAGCCTGAGGGTAAGCTGACTCAACCCAGCCCCACCCAGCCGCTCCCCCACGCACCACCGCTGTGGCAGAGAATAAAGCCTCACCTGGAAGTTCCAGGGCCCCACCCACCAGCTGGGGCATTCCAGTGCTTCTCTGGAGGGATTAAAGCAGGTCACAGGACCCCAAAACAACAATGCACCTTATTCCTTCTGACAAGTGCCGCCTACTGACAGGGAGGTCAATTTGCATACCCTTTCCAGCATTTACTGACTCAATTTTACAGGGTGTATGGGGTCCAAGGAGTGGCCATTTGGGAGAGTGCCTAGCCCTCCCCACAGAAAAACTACACTACTGGATAAGGGTGGAAAGAACCCAGCCCCAGGGCCTTAGCGTACACGTTTAGCCCCCTCCTCCATGACCAGCTCTCTCAGGTTGGAGAGCTTGTCCTGACCCTCCTAACAGTGGCTGCCCCTAGTGGCTGGAAAAGCAACTTTGGAGCCCAGCTAAGCCTCTGCAAAGCCTTTCAGGCTCCCCTAACCTAACCAAGAACTGCCTTGCTCCTCCCCCCACCTCAGTGGTGGTGGAGATTGAGAACCCCCCTGGGAGCTACAGGGTCCCTCCTAAAGCTTGGAGCACTTAAGTACTCCACCCGGGGGACCAAAGTCTACCACGGACACAAAAGAATATCTTAGCAGGTGGCTCTATCACACAAATATCAACCAATGACAGGGAGAAAAATGACATAGCTCATGACAGCATCTTCAAACTCAAGCAAACAAGGTGTGGCTGATTCACATTCACAAGTACCACCCGTCATCATCAAGAGTAAGCTAGGAGACCTAACTCACTACACACTGTTGGGAAGAGGTGAAGACAGCAGGTCAGAGGTAACTGGAGACGTACACCAAACCTGCTAGAACACCCCATAGGCAACTCAGGACTCCTCTCCCTGGCAAGCTCAGGGATGGATCTTTGAGGACCTGAAGACAGGACTGTAAGCCAGAATTAGCACCTCCAGGTCTCAACCAAGAGGCCAAATGAGAAGGAATCAGTGAAAGAACTCTACAAATATGAAGAACCGAAGAGAAAGGACACCCCCAAAAGGGAACACCAGCTCTCTAGCAATGGATACCAACCAAAATCAGAATATTGAAATGACAGATGAAGAATTTCAAACATGGATTGTAAGGAAGCTCAATGAAATGCAAGATAAAATGGAAACTGAACACAAAGAAACCACAAAAACAATGAAGGAAATGAATGAAAAATTTACTAAGGAAATTGAATTATTAAAAAAAAAATCAAACAGAAGTTTTGTAAATGAAAAATTCATTCAAGGAAATACAAAACAGTGGAAAGCTTTAAGAATAGGCTAGATCAGGCAGAAGAAAGAATCTCAAAGCTTGAAGACAACAACTTTGAGTTAAACAAGTCAATCAAAGAGAAAGACTGAGAAACAAGAGGAACAAACAAAACCTATAAGAAATATGGGACTATGTAATGAGGCCTAACAGAAGAATCATACACATCCCTGAGAGTGAAGAAGAAAATGTGTATACACAAGGGTTGGAAAACCTATTTGAGGGAATAATTGAGGAAAATTTCCCTGTCCTTGCTAGAAATCTAGACATCCAAGCACAAGAAGCTCAAAGGACCCCTGGGAGATTCACCATGAAGAGGCAATCACCATGACACATAGTCATCAGACTGGCCAAAGTAAACATGAAAGAGGCACTCCTACAAATCGTAAGGTGAAAGCAGGTAACTTACAAAGTAAAACCCATCGAACTACAGACTTCTCAACTGAGACCTTACAAGCCAGAAGGGATTGGGGCCCCATTCTCAGACTTCTCAAACAAAATAATGGCCAGGCTAGAATTTTGTATCCTGTAAAACTAAGTCTTAGAGAGAAATAAAGAGTTTCTCCGACAAGCAAACACCAAAGGAATTTGTTAAGACCAGACCTGCCCTGCAGGAAGTACTCAGAACTGCATTATACTTGGATCAAAACAATAGATATCCAACAGTGTAAAATTAGCCAAAAGCTAAAGGTCAGAGCCCAGATACAATGGCTCAAGAAGTAAAACAAAGCAGTAAAGTTCTCCTCAACAGGATGAACAGAAATCCACCCCAAATATTAATTCTTTCAATAAATGTAAATGGCTTGAACTCCCCACTCAAGAGACTTAGGCTGGCTGAATGGATATATACAAGCCAAGTATCTGCTGTCTTCAAGAAACACATCTAACCCACAAGGACTGATTCAGATTCAAGGTGAAGGGATGGAAAACATCATGCAAATGAAAACCAAAAGAAAGCTGATATAGCCATCCACATAACACAGACTTCAATCACCAAAAGTAAAGAAAGACAAAGATAGTCATTATATAATGGTGAAGGGAACAATTCAACAAGAAGACACAACAATCTTAAATATTTATACACCAAACACAGGTGCACCCAGAGTCACAAAGCAAACCCCACTTGATCAAAGCAAAATGATAAGCAGCAGCACTGTAACAGCCAGGGACTTCAACACCCCACTGACTCAATGGGACAAATCCTCTAAGCAGAAAATAAGCAAAGAAATAAGGGACTTAAATGGAACTCTAGAAAAATGGGCCTAACAGACATTTACAGAACATTCTACCCAAAACCCACTGAATATACATTCTTCTAATCAGCTCATGGAACATTCTCAAAGATTGATCACATCCTAGGCCATGAAGATGTGATCATGTCTCAACAACATTGAGAGTTGTCTCATGTCTCAACAAACATGTCTCAACAAATTTAAAATAACAGAAATTATACCACGTATCTTCTCATACCACAGTGGAATAAAATTAGAAATCAATTCCAACAGAAACACTCCACTCTACACAAAGTCATGGAAATTAAGCAATCTACTGCTGAATGGTTATTGGGTCCAGGGAGAAATTAAGATTGAAATCAAAAGATTCTTCAAACTAAATGACAAAGGGGACACAAGTTATCAAAATCTGTGGGATTCAGCAAAAGCTGTCATAAGAGGAAAATTCATACCCATAAATGCCTATATCCAAGACAGAAAGATAACAAATCAACACTCTAATCGTCTCAAGGAATTGAAAAAGGAAGAGCAAATCAACCCCAAACCCAGCAGAAGAAAAGAAGTAACTAAGGTCAGAGCAGAACTAATCATTAACAAAAGAATTATACAGAAGATTAATGAAACAAAAAGTTGGTTCTTTGAAAAGATGAACAAAATCAACAGGCCTTTTGATAGATTAACCAGAAACAGAAAAGAAAGGACACTAATAAACTCAATCAGAAATGAAAAAGGAGATATTACAACTGATACTACGGAAATACAAAATATCACCCCTGAATACTATAAAAATCTCTATGCACATACACTTGAAAATGTTGAGGAAATGGACAAATTCTTTGCAATACACAACCTCCCTAGGCTCAATCAGGAAGAAACAGAACTCCTGAACGACTATTATAGTGCCAGGTCAGATGTTTCACAGCCGAATATTACCAAACCTACAATGAAGAACTGGTACCTATGCTGCAGAAATTATTTCGTAACACAGAGAAGGAATCCTCTTCATTTGTTCTACGAAGCCAATATCACCTTCATACCAAAGCCAGGAAAGGACACAACAAAAAACGAAAACTACAGACCAATATCCTTTATCAATACAGTTGCAAACATTCTCAATAAAATTCTAGCAAACCAAAATCAGCTGCACATCAAAAAAAAAAAAATAATAATCCACAATGATCAAGTAGGCTTCATCCCAGAGAGGCAAGGATGCTACAACATATGCAAATCTATGAATGTGATTCACCACAAAAACAGAAACAAAAACAAAGACCATACCATCCTCTCAATAGACACAGAAAAAGCATTTAACAAAATTCAGCACCCTTTTATGATAAGAACGCTTAACAAAATAGGTATACATGGAACATACCTCAATATTATAAAATCCATATATGACAAACCCACAGCCAACATAATACTTATGAATGGGGAAAAATTGAAAGCATTCCCACTTAGAACTGGAACCGGACAAGGTTGTCCACCGTCACCATTTCTTTTCAACATGGTGCTGGATGTCCTAGCCAGAGCATTCACGCAAGACAAGGAAATGAAGGGTATCCAATTGGGGAAAGAAGAAGTCAAACTATCACTCTTTGCTGACGATATGATCTTATATCTAGAAAACCCCAAAGATTTCGCTGATAAATAAATTCAGCAAAGTCTCAGGTTACAAAATCAATATACACAAATCAGTAGCATTCCTATATATCTCCAACAGTCAAACTGAGAATCAACTCAAAGACTCAACATCTTTCATAGTAGCAACAAAACAATAAAATAGAATAAAATACCTAGGGATATATTTAACCAAGGAGAGGAAAGACCTCTACAAGGAGAACTACAAGAGATGGAGGAACTGCAGAGGATGTAAACAAATAGAAAAACATATCATGCTCACAGATCAGCAGAATCAATATTATTAAAATATCTGTACTACTCAAAGTAATTTACAGATTCAATGCAATCCCCATTAAAATACCAACAACATTTTTTTGCAGTCTTGTGCATGGTATTGGCACAAGAACAAAGACATAGACCAATGGATCAGAATAGAGAACCAAGATATGAAACCATCCTCATATTGCGATTTGATCTTTGACAAAGCAGACAAAAAACATACAATGGGGAAAATAATCCCTATTCAATAAATGGTGCTGGGAAAATTGTATAGCCACATGTAGAAGACTGAAACAAGATCCATACCTTTCACCACTCACAAAAATTAATTCATAATGGATAACAGACTTAAACTTAAGGCATGAAACTATAAGAATTCTAGAAGAAGAGGTTAGAAAAACTCTTAAACATATCAGCCCAAAGAATTTATGAAGAAGACCCCAAAGGCAATCACAACAACAAAAATAAATAAATGGGACCTGATGAAATTAAAAAGCTTCTGTACAGCCAAAGAAACTATCACTAGAGTGAATAGACAACCTACAGAATGGCAGAAAATATTTGCATGCTGGCCAGGTGCAGTGGCTCACGCCTGTAATCCTAACACTCTGGGGGGTCAATAGGAAGATCATTTGAGCTCAGGAGCTCGAGACCAGCCTGAGCAAGAGTGAGACCCCATCTCTATAAAAAAAAAAAAAGGAAATATTTGCATGCTATACATCCAGTAAAGGACTAATGATCAAAATCTACAAAGAACTCAGGTGAATCAGCAAGAAAAACATCAAACAACCCCATTAAAAAGTGGGCAAAAGATATGAACAGAAGCTTTTTAAGAGATAGACTAATAGCCTATAAACATATGAAAAAATGCTCAATGTTCCTAATCATCAGGGAAATGCAAACCAAAACCACAATGAGATATCACTTAACTCTAGTAAGAATGGCTTTTTTTTTTTAATTTCAGGAAAATATGAGAGTACAAACATTTTGGTTACATTTTATATCTTTGCCTCTCCCTAGCAAGGGTTAGAGGTATGCCCCTCCCCTCCACAATGCTCACTGCATCCCTCAGATGTGGGTCTACTCCTCCAACCCCCGAATCCCTGGTGAACACCACCACCATTTGAGCACTGTAGTGTTAATCAGTCTGTACCAATTTGATGGCGAGTACATGTGGAGCCCATTCTTCTGATCTTGTGTCACCTCATTCCGAATAATGGGCTCAAGCTCAATCCAGGATAATATAAGCGGTGGTAACTCACTGTTGCTTCTTATAATTAATATTCCATTGTACACATATACCAAATTTTAATAATCCACTCATGAATTGATGGGCACTTGGGTTGTTTCCACGTCCTTGCAATAGTGAATTGTGCTGCCATAAACATTTGGGTACAGATGTCTTTATTATAGAATATCTTATGTGAGAATGGCTTTTATCAAAACGTTCCAAAACAACAGATGCTGGCATGGATGCAAAGAAAACGGAACACTTACACACAGAGTGAGCAAACTGTTGGTGGGACTGCAAACTAGTTCAACCTCTATGGAAAGTATTATGGAGATTCCTCAAAGAACTAAAAGTAGACCTACCATTTGATCCAGCAATCCCACTACTGGGTATTTACCCAAAGGAAAAAAAGACATTTTACAAAAAGGACACGTGCACTTGAATATTTATAGCAGCACAATTCACAATTGCAAAGATGTGGAAACAACCCAAATGTTCACCAATACATGAGAGGATTAATAAAATGTGGTATATGTACACCATGGAGTATTACTCAGCCGTAAAAAAAAATGGTGACCTAATAACTCATGTATTAACCTGGATGGATGGATGGAACTGGAGACCATCTCTTAAGTGAAGTATTGGGAGAATGGAAAAACAAACACCACGTGTACTCATTATTAAATTGGAACTAAATGATCAACACTCATATGTACATATGGTAGTAAAATTCAATAGAAATCAAGCAAGTGGTTAGGGGGAGGAGGGGATGGGTAAATTCACATCTAACGGGTACAATTCACACTATTTGCATGGACACACAACTTTGACTCAAACCGTACAAAAGTAATTCATATAACCAAAACAGTTGTACCCCTGCAATATTCTGAAATAAAGAAAAAAAAGAAGAAGAAAAAAGAAACTAGCAGGACCGATCTCATTATCCCTCATTTCATCCCTTTTACCTGTCATTGCCAGAAGGTCAAGCTTCCTAAGTCATCCATCATCACATGAATCTCACACTGCTCTATACTTTCCATTAAAATCTAATTTCTCATTCCTCTCCCTTCCCAAACCTCTCAGCTATGTCCTCTGAAATTCCTGCTCATTGATCAATAAGCTATTAACTTTTTAAAAAATATGTTGTGCCTTCTTTAGCTCCTCCCTGACAACATGAATTCTTTTGGAGCCCATTCAAGTGGAGACAATTTTTGGTCTCATACTCCTCATTTGTCAAGGCCAGGAAGGAAAATACTCTCCTTCCTTTTCATTTTTGCTTCCATTACTTTGTTCTTCTTTTCCTCTTGCAAATCTTCCTGCTCCTTTGTGGTGCATTTCAATATAACTAGACATGCTCCAGCCACTGCTCTCACTGTTGCCATCTGCCAACTTTAGAATCACAGTTTAGGTCACGCCCTCCCACTGTCTCATTCAAGGAAGCCTTTTAGCTCCTGGTTTATAAGTCTTTCCCTCCTTCCCAACTCCTATCATCTTTCTGAGACTTCAACATCACATGAACAATCATATAAGTTACCCCTTAATAACTTCAACCGAGTTATACTTTCCTATGATCAAATGTTCCACTTTGCCATCAGCACAGAGGAGAGAATGGGACATAAGCAATATTTGAAGGATAGATGGCTAAAAGTTTTCCAAAACTGAAGAGACATTCAGCCATAGATCCAAAAAGTACTGAACTCTAAGCAGGACATATTCATGCAAACACATCACAGTAAACCTCAGAAAACAAAAGAAACTAGACATCTTTAAGAGGGGGAAAAGAACAAATTACTCTCAATGCAGCAAAAATAAGATTGACAGCTAACATCAACAGAAAGAAGGGAAGCCAAAAGACAATGAACCACCAAGCAATAATTCTATAATCAAGTCTAAATTTCATTTGAAAATGGAGGTTAAAAAAAAAGGAAACTTTTTCTTTTCCAGATGAATAAAAACTGAATTTGTTCACTAGCAGACCCACACTAAAATAAGTTCTTCAGGCAAAAGAAACGTGATCCTACAAAGAAGCACTGCAATGATGGGGGAATGAAGATGGAAAGGAGAAATATGAGGAAAATTAAGTAAATATTGACTATGTAAAACAATATCAATGTCTTGTGGGGTCAAAAACATGTGGAAATAAAATAAATGACAATGTGAGAGTAGTAAATGAAGCACAAATATCCCAAGGCCCACACACTGATGGAGAAGTGATAAAACTGTTAATTTACATTAGACTTCAGTAAACCAACAATGCATTGTATAATCTATAAGGTAACGATTTCAAGAAAAGTAAATGAGTGTATCTGCGTAAGTACTTGAATAAGATAACACAGTAGGGGAATATGGAATAATAAAAGATGTTTGATTAATCCAAGAAAAGGCAAGGAAAAAAATGAACACAGAACTGGTGGGAGAAATGGCAATCCTAAGAAGTTAGTTTTAAATCCAAATATATAATAGTAGTAATTAAAGTGACCATGTAAAAGATCTATAAAAATACCTACTAAAATTCTACTATTAACACCTGTGATATGTAGCTAACACTGTATTTAGAGGGAAATTATAACCATAAATGTATGCATTAGGCTCTAGGTATTAATATCAATCTCAAAAAGTTAGAAAAATAACAGCAAATTAAAATCCCCCAAAGTAGAAGAAATAAATGTAAGAGAAGTAGTCTATGAAATAGACAACAAAAGTATAACAGTGCAAATCAAAAATTAATAAAAGTGACCAATACCTAGAAAGACCCATCTTTAATTTTATCTTTTCTTTTCTTTCTTTCCCTTTTTTTTTTTTTCTTTTTTCACAGAGACAGCATTTTGCTATGTTGCCCAGAACGGCCTCTAACTCCGGGGCTCAAAAAGATCTCCAGCCTCTCAAGTATCTGGGACTACAGGCATGTACTACTGCGCATGGCCCATCTTTAATTTTAAAAAGAGAGTAAGACAGTACCGGGAATGAGAAAGGGCATGAGACTACAGAAACTACCTAACTTTCATGTTTCAGAACCCAGTTTTTGACATTTGGCCAAAGAGGAGCCACCCTACCCCTCTGTCACTGTCCTATGTTTTATCATCATATAACCAAGGTCTTTTCCTTGAGAGCTTTTATCTCAAATTATGCATGTGAATTCATGTGTTCATCAATTACTGTGTCTCCTGTACTAGTCTGTGCTCCATGAGGAGAGGGATCATTCACCATTGACTACCCAATGCCCAGCAATGTCTAGCATGCTGTAGAGACCCAATCATTTCTTCAACAGATACTTACTGAGTGCCCACCATTTGTTTGATATGGTATTAGGTACTGGCAGTACAATAATAAAAGAGACAAAATTGTATGCCCTCACGGAGGGAAAGAGAAACAAGTAAACAGAAACAAAGCAGGCAAAGGTGAGTACAGGGTTGAAAGAACTGCAATTTATACCTACATTCAAAATTTAAAGTCAGGTGGTGAGGGAAGGCCTCACTGAGGTGAGAAAGCAATCACGCACACCTGAGAGGCTTGAAGGACAGTCAGGGAGGCAGTAAGGATGGAACTCAGTGAGCAAATGCAAGTTGGGGATAGTAATATGGGGTAAAGTTAAAAAACACTGGGGCAAGAGTAGCAGCAGATCATTGGGTCTTTAGACCATTATCATGACTTTGACTTTTACTCTGAATGAAATGGGGAGCCAGTGGATGGTTTGGGCCACTGTTTGTATTTAAAAACATCACTCTGGCTGCAGTATTGAAAATAGACTATGAGGGAGAAGGGTGGAAATAAAGAGCCCAGTTATGATGTGACTGCAATAATCCCAGCAGAAACTATGGACACTTAGACCAAGATGGTAGTGGTGGAAGTGGTGAGAAGTGGTTAGATCCAGAATATATTTTGCAGGTAGAGCCACCAGGACTTGCTCACAGATGAGATGTACAGTGTGAGACAAAGAAAATGGTGTTAGATGTCACCAACATTTTCTTTCTTTAAGAGATAGGGTCTCACTCTGTCACTCAGGCTAGAGTGTAGTGGCATCATCATAGCTCACCCAGCCTCCAACTCCTGGGCTCAAGTGATCCTCCTGCCTCAGCCTTCTAAGTAGCCAGACTACAGGCATGCGCCACCACACCCAGCTAATTTATTTTTTATTTTTTGTAGACACAAGATCTCACTATGTTGCCCAGGCTGGTGTCAAACTTCTGGCCTAAAGTGATCCTCCTGCCTTGGCCTCCCAAAGTGCTGGAATGACAGGCTTGAGACACCGCACCCAGGCTAACATCAAGGTTTTTGACTTCAGCAGCTGGAAAGAAATGTTGCTATTTTCTGAGCTAGCAAAGAGAAGGCTTTGGGAAGATGATCAGGAATTTAGTTTTGGACACAAGTTTGAACTGCCTTTTATATTATAAATCCAAATGGAGGTATCAGATAGGCAAGTGAATTTGCAGTTTAAGTTAGAGATAAAAATTTGGGAGTTGTCAGCATATAGCTGGTATTTAAAGTCATGAAACTGAATGATATCAACAAGTAACCTTTGATAAATACATCAGTCCATTAATAAATGACTAATATAAACATATGACTATTACCTATCAGAGCTGTTAAGGATGAACAAGTGACGTAGAACTTTGGTGACTTAAGCTTTTGTTGGAGTGGAACCACAACTATGCTGTTGTTTTGGTTTTTAAAGAAGAATCTTCCTTTACCTTCAGATATTCCCACATACCACTTTTGAGAAAGAATTGCATAACCAACATTAACAAAGACAAATTTCCTCAGTTAACTTATATTTGATCTCTAATTGTGATGGTTTTCCACTTAACTGGCACCATAATTTTCCTGTATTCTACATATATTTTGAAATGAATGCAGTCCATGTCTTATCAAAACCTTGTTCAACAAAATACTCCTTTTGGAGAGTGTTTGAAGAGCATCCCAAGCATTCATTTCTATGGGTTTTACTTTCAAATCAAACTGGACCACTAGAAATCTATGCCTTTGAACAACACTGTCTCTCCTATATAAAACTGCTCACAGAGTTTCATGTTCACATTATGTCTTAGCAATTTCTCAAGTAAACAGTTATATGAATGCCTTTGCTTAATTTGCTATAGGAATGTTGCTGAAAGCATTATATGGTATCTATGTCCTTTATGTGAATTCCCATAAGATATTTATAATTGATGGAAAAAACTTCACATTCCCTGAAGAGTCCCAGGCAATGTTTCTCTTTTTAGGCAAGACTGCCATGAAGTACATAACATTTGATTCCATTTATACCATCTTCTAGAACAAGCAAAACTATAGTGGAAAAAAAATCACAACAATGGTTACCTCTGGGAGGGTGGGAGGTAGGGACATGACTAGCAAGAGACATGATAAAATTTGGGGGGCTACAATAATGCTCTGTATCAAGGCATCTCAACAGTGGCACTGTTGAGGAAAAAACTGTCACTGTAGCTATCCCTGGACTCTACCCACTAGATGTCAGTACTAACCTATCCTCACCCTGCCCAGTTGTGACAAGCAAGAATGCCAGACCCTGCCAGATGTTCCCTGGTAGGCAAAATTGTCCATAATTGAAAACCACTGCCCTAGCCCTGTATCTTGACTGAGTTTTGGCTTACCCAGGTGTACAAATTTGTCAAAATTCACAGAATACACACTTCAAATCTGTGTATTTCACTGTATGTATGTTTTAGCTCAAAAGCAAATAAACTGTAAAAATATAATGAACTCTAGTTAATGATGTGCATACTAAAGTACTTAGGAGACAGTTTTTAGTGATGGTTGGTAACAGGGATAGATATTTGTATAGGCATATAATAATGCAAGTATAGTAAAATGTTAATGGTAGAATCTAAGTGGTGAGTATATAGGCATTCTCTTTAAAAGTTTAAATTTTTTAAACTTTTCCATATGTTTGAAATTTTTCATAAAATGTTGGGGAAAAATTTATCATGGGAGAGGAAAGAGCATATGGGACATAAAATAAGCAGGTGAGTAAAGGCTGAGAAACATCACAAGTTTGACAGTCAGCAGGTTATTATAAACTGCAAGTTCTTTCAAACGGTTGGAGTATAGTGTGTCAAGGAAGGAGACAAATCAGGGAGACTTAAAGGAACTCTGACTGTCCTATGTGGGCCGTAAGCATTTTGTCTATACCCTCATAGCCACATGAAAGGCAGAATGGAAGGGTATAAAACCTAGAGAGATGAAGGCCTAAGTCACTGCAGTGAGAACAGGTGTAGAGGAAAGGGAATATAGATGAGAAACATTAAAGAAGTAAAATCAATAGGACTTAATCGCCAACTGGATTTGAAATGTGGGGATATGGGAGGGAAGGCATGGGAAAGCAGCAAGGACAAGTTTTTGTCTAGTTGGGACTATTGGTGTGTATGTGTAGGGGGGAGTCTCACTTTGCAAAATGAAAAGTTATGAAAATGACTAATTATGTGATCTTCTAATACTATCATCTAACATCTTGAGACCTCGGACTCTTGGTGTATGAGAAAAGATATAAAATACAGGAGATAAACACTCAATAGTCCTGAATTTCAACTGGGAGTATAAGAACTCACCATGTATTATTATCTTAAAAAAAGATATTTCCTATATCTCAGTGACCAATCAGTAGCAGTAAGACCTAGGTTGTGGTCTTCTAATTCCCTTTCCCCCTAAAAGAAATTAAGACCCATTGGAAAAATGGCTAGTTTCAAGTAGGGGGCAAGAAATACACAAGATGAATGAACCAAGAACATCTGGTCATACCAGATAACAAGGCAGCTATCAAAGGCTACTGAAGTCATGTGAAGAGGAATTAGAATCAGGCAGGGCAGTCTTAGTGTCAGTAAGGATAATAACTGCAATGCACTGAAGCACATCAAAAATGTTAAAAGTATACGAATGCACAGTGATACAAACTAATTGGTTGTCACTGAAAATGCTGGGGAACCAACTCATTATTTTGAAAACTGGTAAATCAAAAGAAAAAACCATGCACATATCCTGCCTTCTCTATACAAACTGTTTCATTGGGTAATCAAGTAGACAAAGGGAAGTTTCTCTTTATATAAGTATTCCAGCTAATAAATGAAGAACGAATGATAGAATATCACCATTTTGTAACACCTAATAAATTAATGGATTTAGGTATTGAACATAAATGGTAACTACATGACAAAAAAGATGCGGCCCTGCCACCCCAACCCCCACCAATATCAAACCTCTAGATCCAACTACCAGATGGTGGGAAACTCTACTAGACAAAAACCATGGTTTCTTTAATAAACTGCAAGGGGTGCAGAGACAAAGGGATATTACAGATTAAAGGCACCATCAACCAATTGCACTGTGTATTCTTACTTAGATCCTGATTTAGACAAACAGAAATTTTTCTTAATTGTAAACATAACATTTATGAAACAATTGAAAATATGAACACTGGATATTTGATATTAAGACACTGGTTTTCTTTAGGTGTGATAATGGTATTGTGGTTAAGTTTGACAAGAATATTTACCTTTTAGAGATGCATGCTGAAATATGACATAATATTACATGAGATTTTCTTTAACTAATGCAGGAAGGAGAAAATGGATGGGGGTATAAATGAAACAAAATAGGTCACAAGTTGATAACCGTTTTTTTTTTTCTTGAGACAGAGTCTCACTCTGTTGCCCCAGCTAGAGTGCTGTGGTGTCAGCCCACCTCACAGCAACCTCAAACTCCTGGGTTGAAGCGATCCTACTGCCTCAGCCTCCCAAGTAGCTGGAACTACAGGCATGCACCACCATGCCCGGCTAATTTTTTCTACATATATATATTTTAGTTGGCCAATTAGTTTCTTTCTATTTTTAGTAGAGACGGCGTCTTGCTCTTGCTTGGGCTGGTTTTGAACTCCTGACCTTGAGGGATCCACCCACCTCGGCCTCCCAGAGTGCTAGGATTATAGGCATGAGCCACCGCGTCCGGCCACAAGTTGATAACTGTTGATGCTACTTGATGAGTATATGAGATCCATGATACTACCCGATCAATTTTTGTATGTTCTACTTTTGTGTATGTTTGAAATTCTCCAAAATAAAAGACTTTTTTTTTTTTTTTTTTTTTTTTTAAATCTCTCATTAAGGCCAGGTATGGTGGCTCATGCCTGTAATCCCAGCACCTTGGGAGGCCAAGGCAGGAGGATCATTTTGAGGCCAGAGCTCAAGACCAGTCTGGGCAACATAGCAAGACATGGTCTCTACAAAAAATAAAAAAATTATCTGGGTGTAGTGGCAGGCACCTGTAGTCCCAGCTACTTGGGAGGCAGAGGTGGGAGCATTGCTTGAGTCCAGAAGTTCAAGGCTGCAGTGAGCTATGATGGTGCCAGTGCACTCCAGCCTAGGTGACAGAGCGACTCTGTCTCTAAAAAAAGAAAGACTCTCAGAAAGGGGCAAAAAACACTGATGAAAACAAGTTCACAATCAAAAATTACAAACCAAAGAGGGAGAGTAAGTAGACACAAACAAGAGAATACTAAGAATGAAAATAGAACTACCTAAAACTGATTATGAAATAAATGCTCATAACTGATTTAATGAATGAGAAGGAATAAACCTCAAGAGGAAATTTCTGTATGAGGGTGGAAAAGAATTAACTTGAAAAAAGCAAGGGGGAACAAAAAGAATGCTGACACCACCATTTTGGACTCCATGGTATGTGGACTTTGAGAGAATGAGCAACTGCCCTTCAAAAGCAGTGTTCAAAGAGGTGGGTTTCACTGAGGTAAAATTATAAAGGGGAAGGGGGGAGATTAGGAACGGCAAGGGAATTTATTCACAGTGGACACAGAGGGAAGGGCTATGAGAGATGACAGCAAAAAAGAAGTGTCACGAAGAAGAAACAAAAACACAAGTGAGGATAGCTGACCAGATTTAAGAAAGGCACTGAAGACTTACAATCTCTACCTTAAGAGACTGTACAAAATTCAAAACACCTTTTTTTTCTAGTGTAGTGTCAGTATTTTGTTAAAGACACTTTTTTTTTTTTAATGACACATCTAAACTCAAAATACAAAGGCTGGAGTCCAAGGTGAGTCAAGGGGCCAGTCTAATCTCCACTTGCATTCCTTTAAGTTCTGTGTTTTGGCAGCCCTGGAAACTCTCCCATACACCCAGAATTGGAGGCAGCAGGCCCTAAAGTTTATTTTGGCACAAACAGCCACATCAAACAAAGAACTACAGGGAAATTTTCCTCGGTGATTTCATCCATATCGTTTCAACCACACTTCTGAATGTCTATCCTGGTAATTGAATGTTCTCATTTTTTCCCCTTCTGATGGCACAGGATTTTGTATGTGTGAAGATTTGGGTGGAGGAACACTGATCTAATAATAGCACAGCTCCTACTTGACTGTTGTAGCACAATAAAGAACAGGTACAGATCTCCTTCCATGAGGACAAGTTAAAAAACAAAAAGTCAAGGGTCTATGCAACAGTTCTAAACAAGGGAACCAGGAACTTTCCCAAGACTCAATGAGAGGCAACTTCCCTCTAAATATTAATAAAATTCACTACCAAAGTAAAGAATATGACTTATGTTTCACCAAAATTTAAGAGTCTTCCCAACTTGGGTGATGGGCACACTTTTAACTATGATTCAAGCATTACAAAAGCAATCCATGTAACCAAAACATTTGTATCCCCTTAATACTTTGAAATTAAAAAAAATTATAACTAAAGAAAAAAGAGTTCTCTCAGTTAACAGAAGCCAAGGACTCTTACATGTATATTTAGGAGCTGTGGAAGTAGTAGTGGTCCCACATAATGCTCTTTCTTTTAGGGTTTTGCTGCTGACAGCATCACCAGCTCTCTGAGATACCCATGCCTCCCTCCTCAGTCTTGCCAATAACACACAGACACTGGCATACAAGGCTGGGTAACTACCACCACTGTGTTACTCAAAATGGGTTCCATGGACTAGTGCTGGTCCTTGAACTCTTTGTTACCAGTCTATGATGAAATATGTACAGAAATGGAAAATAAAATTTTTCCCATGTTGTTATACTACTGAAATGTAATTTTATGTATTGAATCTATTAATTTAAAAAAATGTGGCTTATATTTCTGTCTTTTTAAATTAAATTTTAAATTTTCTAGTATTTCGTTTTTATATTTTACGAAAGTACTGATCCACAACTGACTGGGGGAAAACATGGTTGCTTACCACAATATGAGAAGCACTGCTGAACCAGATTCTTATACACTAGGGCTTATGTGTCCAGTTTCAAAGGGTGCAAGTGATGGCAAACACATGCATGGTGTCAGAAAGTTGAAGCTTCCTTGTAGCCTTCACTCAGCTGTTAAGGAACATACTACTTGCCAAGTGGGGCGTTCATGAGTAAAGATTCAACATGTAAATCCTTCATGAAGTTATTCTCATTGATCCATTTCATAAATCAGAAGAAACTCTAATATCCAATGGAGCCAATACGGAAACATGGGGATATGTATGCACTGCAATGGATCAGCTATAAGCACTGTGATCTTGGAAAGAGCCATATAAGTTCCACTACACAATATGTGGTTCTTGACAGCTTTCTAGGGAAGAAACAATACTCTATAGCTCCGTCATCACTTATGTAGGTAAATTCACACGTCCCAAACATTTAAGAACAGTTCATACCTACTTCAAATGCCCTGAAATTCCAATTAAAACAGCAGATGACTATTGATTGTTTCATGAACACATTGTCAAATTTTTGAAAATCAAAGTGCAATAACTAAATATAAAGTTACAGCATTTATTACTTCTAATAAGACAAATGCTTTTGCCTTGATAATATACATGAAATTATATGCCAACAGTATGTAATACACCCTGTTGTATGATATAATAGGTATCAAATTAATCCTCTAAAAAGATGCAGTAGAACTAGCTATTTTCTATAGACTAAAGTATTAACGCATGTAAGACTACAACTTCCCTGGGGATGATACAATCATTTAGTCCACTGCCTATCAAAGCATAAACCATAAACCAGTGGTCTATGAACTATTTGTTATGAATTCACAATGAGATCAGTCTGGAAAATGAAAGTAGCACTCAGAAACTTTTACAGACATTGACAATGCCATGACATTCAAGTGCATGATTAGTGGATTTGTCTTGCTAAACAGAGAGTTAACAACCAATCCACATGTTGTCAAACTAAGTTACATATAGCATGACATGTGGCACAGCAGAATTATGTTGCATGTAACATTTTAAGATTATTTTGTCAACTACCTGAAAGTATATGAAAATCTGAGAAAATGCACAGGTTTATTCATTTTTATAACTAGTTGATTTTGCAAACACTTATCTTATGCCTGTTTTTAAATTTATAATTTAAGATTAGTTAAACTAGAAAAATGAATTTTATATTATTTTTAACTGCATTTACATATGGACAAACAAGCTTCAGTAGACTATTCAGCATCTTTTTGGTGGAAAAGACACATTTTCTCTGAATCACAATCAAATGAGTGAAAGAAGTAAATCTGAAGAGAAGACCAAAAGAGGCTGTACTACTTTCACTCAGGAGTATGATCCTTCATATACTGAGTTCAGTATTGTAACCATAATTAGTGGTGAAGTGCTATCATCATAGTGTGTTCACTCTGGATATACTGGTTAATGGACCAACAAAACCATCAAAATTTAAGGGGCATTTATAAACAAATGTATACAAATAAACTCAAAACACAAAAAAATTCTTAGAAAGAAAACTGAAATTAAAACACTAACAGAAGCAGACAATCAGTATTTTATCCATAAATGTTTTATAGGCTTGCTATCCTAGCACTTTGGATTGCTAAAATGAAAATGCCAAATACAATTGTCAAGAAACAAGTAAATGCTTACTTACATCAAAATGTTTGCTTGGAAATACTGGGTAAATCTGTACTTTCCACTGATATTACAGCTTGCCACATTTAGAAATAATGACATAAAAGACCAATTTACAAATCAAAACTTGCAAAGTGTTTTTCATTGCACCTTGACAAGTGTACATAGATACTGCTAATATGCTATTTGAATGTAGTGATGATACAAAGGAAGAATTCTTGTTCTCAGTTTTATATCCAACACACAATTCGTTCTGTTTTTTTTTTTTTTTTTTTGAGATTAGAATCTTGCTCTGTTGCCTGGGCTAGAGTGCCCTGGTGTCAGCCGAGCTTACAGCAACCAAAAACTCTTGGGCTCAAGCAATCCTCCAGCCTCAGCCTCCTGAGTAGCTGGGACTATAAGCATGAGCCACCACACCCAGCTAATTTTTCTATTTTTAGTAGAGACAGGGTCTCACTCTCACTCAAGCTAGTCTCAAACTCCTGAGCTCAAGCAATTCTCCCGCCTTGGCCTCCCAGAGAGCTAGGATTACAGGCGTAAGCCATGGCGCCTGGCCTCTGGTTCTGAACTGGGTAAAACTATGAAGAATTACACTGGCAACAAAAGTGGTCTGGAGTTCTGTATAGAAGAATGTTCTGATGGTACAGCTGCAATGACAAGAAAACATTCTGGAGTAATTCCCCAGAATAAGCAGCTTGCACCGAAAGTAAATCACACATCGCTTCTATCACTGACAAGATCGCGGTAACAAAAAATTCAGTTGAACTAAACAGTATGTGTAATGTCATAATAAAAATCATGAAAATGTAAATGTTAAAACATTAGCAATTATTTTTATTATGTGCTAAGAAAGTATAAACAACTGTTAATGAATTAATATTAAAACAATGTTAATGTTAAAACAATAGTTACTGAGGGGAAATTTGAATTACAGAACAAATTCAGTGTTTCTGCAAGGTAAGAAACAGGTTTAGTTCCAACTTTTAAAAGATGTGAATTGAGTAGCCAATTTGTCTAATATCTTCAGTACTTTTAATGATCTTAATACTTCCTTACAAAGAAGGAATGCAACAGGCTTTTCAATGGCAGGTTAAAGGGCAAAAACAAACTAAAAGCTTCAAAGAACATTTTTACAGATTATCATCATATACCATATAAATGTAACAGAACATTTTGAAATTTAATTTTCCAACCAAATAAGATCCACACACAGGAAATGTAACAGAACCAAATCCATTTCCTTCATCTAAGATAATTTAACTATTCACAGCATAAACTGTTGGAATTGGCTATTGTTCAGAGATAAAGGATACATTTGAGACTACAGCATCTGAAATCCAGAGCTTGGGGAAATTGTTTTTAAGATCTCTTCTATTCCCAGCCACAAAACTCAGTAACAGTAGTGTTTCTACTTATGAATGTTATTAAATTAAAGCATTACAAAGTTTAACTATACATTGTCACCTAAGGGTGGCGCTGTCTGTAATCCAACCTACACAAATTAATGAGGTAAGCTCATTTGACATGTTAAAAACTTTAAATATTCATAAAACAGTGTTTGTTCCCAGTATTTATTAGCTGCTTGATACAAGGAATTGTTGTCTCATAACTGTTTATTCACTTACAATTGCAAAATAACCATATGTATGACTATATATGTCTAGATTTTAGAATTCTTCATATTATATTTATTGATTATATTGATGATAAACTACTTGAGTTTGTGTTTTACATGTCCATTGTTATTTATTTTTAACAATTCTTTTGCAAACATACCAGTCTACAATGGATTGGAAACTTTTAAAACTCTTGCCTTTACCAGTTTGAGCAATACTTGGCTAGCCTTAAATAGCTACTTCTATCTTTAGTTTGTGTCAACAGATTAAATCCAGGTAAATCCTGAATTAATCTTTATTAATTGGGATTCAGCTAACACTTGAAGCAAATTTCAACTCAAATATTTGGAAATTTGAAGAGTATAGGAAAATGTCTTACCTCTCAGTACTCATAGGCAGAGTAGTTCAGAGGAGTTAACAGATCTGACATATTGCTTGCCTGTTTTCATAGTAAGTAATGAAAGCTGGGACTAGAGCATAACATTTTTATATTTAACCCAGTGTTCAGTCCATTGAAACTGCTGTCTCTGATAGGAAAAAAAAAATTGATGAAAGAAGATTCTCTTAAAAACAAAACGTATCCAGTTAACCAACTCAACTAAACAAAATTGTCTTTGGAAATACCAAAATGTTCTGAATGTAATCTCAGACTCCCTGAAGTTCAAATAAATTTGAACTTGAAAAATAATTAAAAATTCTGGCTCAGAGTTCTGTAGGTCATTAGCCTAGCTAACAGCAATGAAAATATTAAGACCTTTTCTCCATGATTAAAAAAATAATAACAAAACGGTAGTATTCACAGTGGCATATCTTGCCAGTAATCAAAACTGAACACTGGGAGGTCTACTCTGGGTCATTCAGGAATGAGAAAACAAGTCTAAACTGTTCTTTCAAGCTAGTAATCAGAAAGAGGATGCCTGAGGCCAGAAATATTGCTACCATGAATAGTTTTTGGGTATGAGGAAAGAAATCAAAACCTTCCATTTTCTTAAAGTTCTAATGATTCATTTCATATTAAAAATGCGAAAAGTTATGAGCCTCTAGCAATCATACACCCGAAACTGGGGTTGACTGTAAAGCACTACCTTGGCTCAGTCCCATTTTCCTTCAAATCACCTATTTTGAGTAAATACACTAGTTTCATTTTCCACCCCTATGTAGGGACTTCTAAGTACTAGGTAAAAAAACCATAACTGGCATTAGTACAGATTCAAGTTTTCCAACCTGAGCTTAATTAAGCATGGCTTTGTAATATTTTTACTCATCCCAGGTTCAAGTCTCCAATTACCCCAAAATGAAATCCTAACTCTCCTGTAGTCTGTTCTGCTGGCCCCTTTCAGGAGAAAATGTAGACTATGTTCCAATTGAGTGACTGTAATTTGAAAAGAAAAAAAAATGTAGACTATGAAGTATGGATCCCTTCACCTTTACCTTCATACTACCACCACTCTGTTGCACTTATTTTGCATTAGACTGGACTCTGAGAAAAGGAACTCACATTCATCTTTGGGTCCCCAGGGTCAAATCCCAATCTAATTAAGTAAAGGAGTAACTCCAATTCTTTCAAGTTCTAAATTTGTGGTCCTCTCAAAAATAGGCAGTTTGTGTTCAAGCTTTGCTTGTTTCCTTGAGTTCCAAGAGTTCTCCACCTCTTGGCGTCTTAACAGCTCGGGAAGTCAATAATGTCTAAAGAATATTCCACATGGCAATATTTACAAATAATAACTCTTAGACCTACCTTTATACTACTAAAAATTTCATGACACCATATTTTAATTGTGTGAAGTGGATGAATTAAAGGATGAAATGGATATTTCATTTCCCTTTATTTCCCAGTCCTAAAGTGTTTCAAAACAGACTAAATATTGAAGTTTAAATACTCTAGAGCTAAAAACAAAAAAGGATATAAAAACCTAACAGTCTCAAAGTAGCTGGTATAAATTGAGGGAAAATAAAATGCATGGTACTTAATGTTTTAAAAGAATGAGAGAATCTTGCATGTGTAAACCATTATGAAGTTGGAATAATCTAAGATGAGAAAAGATTTCACAGAGATGAAAAGATTTTCACAGAATTGAAACACATGGTTTGCCAAATTTAAAACAGCAATAGAAGCAGTAAATAGCAGATGAAACATTACCAAACACAAATTAGTGACATAAAAAACATATGAATGAATTATCCTACACTCTAATCAAAATAATGAAATAGATTAACAAGATGAAAGAAAAAAATGTTAGAAATATTATAAAGATCAACTTTACTAATAACAGGAGTTGTAGAAAACAGTATTCTTTTGACAAATTTACTGAACATCTAATGTACTATAGCCATGCATTGAGGATACAATAGTGAACAAGGTAGACATGGAATATGTCCTTAAAAGGTTCATATTCTAGAACAAGTGAAGCTGAAGTAACAACTAAAGAAATGAATGGAAAAAAAACCTATGCTGAGGAAGAAGGGAGGGAGGGCGGGAGGAAAGGTAAGGAAAATATAAATGTATACATTTTGTGTTTTAGCCAAATTTAATACAAAGAGAATCTGGTAGAATTTCCAACTTCATAGCATAAGTATCCTACAAGCATGACAGGGGTAGTGGGATGAAAAGTGGGAATCAGGTTATGTACAAATTTTTTAAAAATCTGGCCTGTAACCCTAGCACTCTGGGAGGCTGAGGCGGGAGGATCACTCAAGGTCAGTTCAAAACCAGCCTGAGCAAAAGCGAGACCGCGTCTCTACTAAAAATGGAAAGAAATTAATTGGCCAACTAAAAATATATAAAAAATTAGCCGGGCATGGTGGTGCACGCCTGTAGTCCCAGCTTCTCGGGAGGCTGAGGTGGAAGGATCGCTTGAGCCCAGGAGTGTGAGGTTGCTGTGAGCTAGGCTGACGCCACGGCACTCTAGCCTGGGCAACAGAGTGAGACTCTGTCTCAAAAAAAAAAAAAAATTTTAAATCTGATTGGCAACATTTTAAAACTAATACCACATGTAGACAAGGATAAAGTTAAATTGGTACTACCATACACTGTAGTGGGAACATAAACTGTTATAATTTTCTAGATGTAAATCTGACAATTCCAATTCTAGGAATATAACCTAAGAAAATAATCAGTGATGTAATAAAGATCTACATAGAAGTACACAAAAATGCTCATCACAACATTATTTAAAATTGCAAATTAAAAAACAACTTATATGGCAAACTAGGATGAAACAAATTACTATTTGGCCATTCAGTGGAATACTACATAGACATTAAAAATCATTTTCAAATATTTTATTACATGTCCAAATGTTCATGATTAAAAGTTAAAAGAACTAAAGAACATAATCTCAATTGTTTCTAAAAAAAAAAGGCACATATTTATGCATATACACATACATTTGTATGCACATGCAAATATACACACACGTACGTATAGATAAAATCCAAATGGAAAAAAGTGCACTAAAATGTTAATCATGGTGAGACTGGAAGTCATTTTTATCTTCTCCTGCACTCTAAGTTTTTTTTTTTAAATCTGAATACATTTTTTAAGATAATTTACATTTAATGTAGTAACTGACTGATATAACTTGTTTAAATCTACCATCTTGTTTTCTATTTGTTCCATCAGTGTTTTGTTCCTTTCCCCTTATTTCCTGCATTCTTTTAGACTGAGTATTTTTTAGGATTCCATTTTATCTCCACTATCAGATATACTTCTGCTTAATTTTTCTAGTGGCTGCTCTAGGCTTTACATCACACATCTTTAACTTAGCAGTCTGCCTTCCACTTAAAGCATACCCCTTCATGTATAGTGTAAGAACCTCGTAACAGTTCTTATATTCTCCCTCTCCCTTCTACTCTTTGTGATATTGTCAGACATGTTACTTCCAGTGTTGTAAAATCTACTATTTTTGCTTTAAACAACTATCTTTTTAAGCTATTTAATTATTTAATTCACAATGTTGTGCAACCATCAATTCCAGAACATTTCCGTCACCCCAAAAAGAAGCCCTATACCTGTTAGCAGTTACTCTCAATGCAATTGTCTTTTAAGGAGATTAAAAAAGAAGAATAAATGTCTTATTTTTACTCCCACATTAACCATTTCCAGCACTTTCCAATCCCTTGTGAAGATCCAAATTTCCATTTTGTTAATAAATCATTTTGCTTCTGCCTAAACAACTTCAACATTTCTTGTGCAGATCTGCTGGCAACAAGTTCTCTCAGCATTTGTTTGAAGTCTTTATTTTGCCCTCATTCCTGAAAGGTCTTTTCCTAGGTGATGTCTCTCCATTTGTCTTTTGATTGGTTAAATTTTTGATAAGTCTGCTGTCATTCTTACCATTCTTAGACTGTACATGTGTTCATTTTACCTGCTTGCTTTCAAGATTCTATTATTGTCAATTTGATTGCGATGTACCTTGATGTAGTTTCTTCTATATTTATTTTCCTTGGGATGTGCTGAGCTTCTTAAATCTGTGGGCTTATAGTTTTCATCAAATTTATTAATTTTCTGGTCATTTTTAAAAATCCTTTTTCTGTTCTCCCTTTCCCTCTTTTCTGGGGCTCCAATTATATGTATGTTAGACTGTTTTTGTCTATAACTACTGTTCCTGTTTTAGTCATTGATACTCTACTAATTCTTCCATTTTCTTTCTGTTCTCATTTTGGATAGTTTCCATTGCTACATTTTCAAGTTCACTTATCTTCAGTGCTTCATGTGCTGTTAATCTCATCAGTATATCTTTCATTTCATTTCCAACTCCAGATGTTCTATTTGGGTCTTTTTTTTTTTTTTTAATATCTTCCACTTCTCTGCCCATTATGTTAACCATTTCCTCTACTTTCTTGAACACAGAAAACATATTTATAATTGCTGTTTTGATGTCTTTGTTAACTCCATCATCTCTGTCATTTCTGGATCTATTTCTATTGATCTGTTGATTTTTCTCCTGATTATAAGTCACATCTTTCTGGTTCTTTGCATGCATGTGTGGTAATTTCTGAATGAATGCCAAACATTGTAAGTTTTATATTTTGGGTGCTGGATTTTGCTGTATTCCTTAAAATAGTGCTGGACTTTTTTCTGATACATAGTTAAATTTCTTGAAATCAGGTGGATCCTCCAATACTTGCTTTTATAATACAATGTGTTAGGGTGGGTCCAGAGCTGCCTTTAATTTAGGGCTAATTTAGTCTCATTAACAAGGTGACACCTTTTGGATGCTCTGGCTAGTAGGAATACAGACTATTCTTAGCTCTGTGCGAGTTTCAGGAATCATTTAGCCTACTAATTTCCAGTAGGGTTCTTTCTCTGGCCTCAGGTGGTTTCCCCTCTCATGCATGTGTACATTAGCACCTCTCTGCATTGTCTGGAGTCTCTGTCCTACAAATTATAGCTGCCTTCTTCCCTCCCTAACTCCTATCTTCTCAACTCAATAAGACCACCAGACCTATTTGGGTTCCCCATCCCTGCTCTGCAGCCTAAAACCAACCTCCATATAATAAACTAGGACAATCTAAGAGCTTGGTTGGTTTATTTACCTTCTTTCATTGATCACAGTCCCACGTTGCCTGTTATCTAATGTCTATAAACTGCCCCTTCATATACTGTCTAGTTTTCTAGTTGCTTACAATAGCAAGATAAGTCTTGCCCTTGTTATTGCATTATAGCTGGACAGCATAAATATTGTAAATCAACTAATAGTTTCTCAATTTCATATCTAAGAGCTTTGTCTTAGGTTTCATCTAGCTCTACCTCTTTATAACATATTTTTACTCTTTTTTCTTAGAATGTCAAACTCTACCCTTAGTTTGATACTAAACGCTTAATTCTCCTACCTCTCTGATTATGATTTCTTATTCCTAAAGCCTCACAGTTTAGGCGAGTTTTCAAAATTTTGTTCCTGCCACATTTTTTCCTCCATCTGTGCAGGATCTCACTCACCCTGTGTAATTTCAGCAAGTCTCATGATTTCTTTTATGACCTCTTTTGCTGCTGACTTTCAATGTAAGGACCATATGTGACTGGCCTTGGACTTCTTCATTCATGAATAGAACACAGAGGGGGAAAAAGCAGAATATACAATGTAATCTCAACTACTTTCTTTTTCTTTTTCTTTTTTGAGATGGGGGTCCTGCTATATTGCCTAGGCTGACCCGATGACTGATTAAGATGGGAGTTTTGACATGCTGCATTTCTAACCTGAGCCAGTTCACCCCTTCTTAGGCAACCTGGTGGTCCCCTGCTCCCCAGAGGTTACCATATTGATGCTTAACTCAGTAAGGACACCCAATCCACACAGTGCACTACAGCCAAGAACTGCTGAGCTCAAAGGATCCTCCCACCTCAGCCTCCCTAGTCATGGGGACTACAAGCACCTGCCACCGCATGGGGCTAAATTACATTTTAAAATGTGAGTTTATACATGAACTTTTATACACATATAAACCAGAGGATAAAACAGAAGTTAATTCACTTAAAGTGTTAAGAATGATTATCTCAGTTTTATGGATAACATTTTTTTCTTTATGCTTTTCTGTATGTTTGATACACACACATAGTTTATAAATGAGAAGCTATTTTTTAAGTCCCCATTTCTAGTTCATAGCTCCAGCTGTTTTTGCAGGCCAAAATCTCAAATCAGTATTTTCAAAAGTGAGTTACTTATCTTTTACTTAGAGCCTGCCTTTCCCTCTCTGTTCTAGCTAATGAATACACAGTCTTCCCATAAACTTGAGAGTCATTTCAACTTGTTCCTGTTTCCATATCCAGTCAAAAATCTTACTGGAAACAATGAGTTTCAATTCATGGGAAATAATGTTACTGCACAGGGCTCTAGAATAATGGTCTCAAAGCTACAATGAAAAGCTAACAGAATGAAAATCCTCCTTTTTGCCAGGTCAAAAATGTGGAGAAAATCTCCAAAGAGGAAGCAATGCACTTGGCATAGAGCCAGATTGTGTCTGGGGTAAAGAGTAGATTTTGAGGAAAGGGCCAAAGTTGGATAATAAGGCTGGGGGAAAACTATTGAGCAGAGTCAGGAGACTAGGGACTTGATGAGTGTACATTTTGGTTGACACCTATAGATGAAAAAGGAGAAACATAGTGAAATCCACCTTCAAATGGTGCTTTGGCATAAAGTTGTTTTGCTGCCACAACTGACATTTAACATTGGTTGAACTGAATACACATCAGAGATCAACTTTCTACCATGTAATTAACCAGCTCTGAATAAGGTCATGCCTTAATGCTTTTAAAAATAGGTAATAAATGGACAAAGTATAGAATTCCAAAGTCACAAAATAGTATGGACCTTGAAGAACATTGTGCTGAGTGAAGTAAACCAGTCACAAGACAAATACTATATGATTCCACTTATATGAAATACACTGAGTAGTCGAATTCATAGACAAAAAAGTTCCACTCCTCAGAGAGCCAGTCTTAATATATTCTTCCATCCTTCCAGATACATTCTATGTATACATGCTTGCATATTCGTGCCTTTTAAAGTAAAACACACACACAAATAGTAGCATACTACATGTATTGTTCGTGCACCTTGATCTTTTCATTTAATATATCTTAGAGACTTTTCTAAATTAGTTCATATAGAATTGCCTTACTCCTTTAAAGAGCTGCTACTAATTCACTGTATGACTATACCATTATTTTATCAGTTCCCTACTGATGGGTAATTAGGTTTTGTACATACTTTTGTGATTACAAACACAGTGACAAATATCTTCATGCTATTTAACTCCCACATATATAAGTATACATGTATACATGTGTTATATGCCTGCAATGGAATTGCTAAAACAAAGAGTATGTGGACTTGTACAGGTGACTGTGTATATGCACACTATTTTTATTTATATAAAAATTTTTATTGAAGTATAGCATACATTCAAAAAGTAATAAATCCTTTGTTTATAGCTTGATGAATTTTCCCAATGTAAACATGCCTAAGTAACTAACACCCAGATTAATAAAAACCCAGAACATTATAAAGCCCCTAAAAGCCCCTCATGTCTCCCAACCAGTGAGCTACCCAAGGGTAACACTACCATGACTTCTAACACCACAATTTTGTCTGTTTTTGAACTTACATTTTTGTCTTTGGCTTTTTTACTCAATGTTATGTTTGTGAATCATATGTTATTGTGTGAATTTTAATTTGTTCATTCTTGTTGCTCAATAATATCCCATTGTATAAATACATCACAGTTTACTCACTCTACTTGAAGTATGTTCACTCTTAATTTTAATGGATATTATCAAACTGCTCATCATAGAGTTTAGAATCCTACCACTAATATGTGGAAGTAGCTATTTTCCTACATTTCAGTCAACAGTTAATCAAACGTTTTGATCTTCGCCAATCTGACATACTTTAAATGCTTTCAATATAATTTCAACTTGCTTTTCTCTTATTATGACTGAAATTGAGGATCATTTCACATGTTTAAAGGCTACTTGTCTTTCCTTTAAACTGTCTTTGAATGTGCCCACTTGTCTAGAACTGTTGGTCTTTTCCATAATCAAGGGCTTCTGGTTTTTAAAGGAAATTAACACTTTGAACATGACGCATGGCAAATATTTTTCCCAGTTTATCATTACAGTTCCAATTTTGTTTATACTAGCTTTTGCCATGCAGAGGTTGTTTGTTTCTATGCAAATTCATCAACTTTTTTCTTTACGGTTTCTGAGGTTTCATAAAATTTAGAGCAAATGGAACTCTCATATATCACTGGTGGGAGTATAAGCTATTATCACTCTAAAAAGCTGTTTAGCAATATATACCAAAACTAAACATAATGTATATCCCATGACCCAGCAGTTCCACTCAATTCCAACAGAAAATGAGTATTTATGTCTACCAAACATGTACAAGAATGTTCTTAGAAAAGAATGGAATAGGAGAGCCCACACAAATTCTTTTTTTTTTTTTTTTTTGAGACAAAGTCTCACTCTGTTGTCCGGGCTAGAGTGCTGTGGTGTCAGCCTAGCTCACAGCAACCTCGAACTCCTGGGCTCAAGCAATCCTCCTGCCTCAGCCTCCTGAGTAGCTGAGCGTACAGGCTTACCCCCAGCTAATTTTTCTATTTTTTGTAGAGATGGG